>JASAND010000765.1:0-18898 GCA_030248195.1 Trissonchulus latispiculum | reverse complement strand
ACGATGCCACGACTTTATGCCTGTCTCAATGAAGTATCAGACCATAGTTTACTATGGAGACGCTCTTGTGGCAATGGGTCACTTCAAGAAAGCAGAACAGCTGTATATGCGAGCCCTTCACGTCCGAAGACAGTTCTCTTCAGGTATATACAGCTGTTGTGAAGTCTTTACGTGTGTGCCTGCATGGATTGGAGAGAACGGTCGTAAATGTGGACGCGGCGTAATGGGCTGGGCAGCCGCGGGGTGAGTCACGTGGATGTAATAAAAAATTTCTTTTTGTTTACTAACACCACGTGATTTGCTCGGGATCCCCCCCCCAAAAAAAAATTCTGTTTTCATTTCTGCATTCTTCCGATCTGTCCTGTTGAAATTGTTAAATAACGGGAAAAGTAATGAAGGAGAAAGGTTACACACTGTCAATAGCCGGAATTAATCAGCCTTTTAGCGGTATCGAAACCCTTCTGATTGACGTGCAGATTCTCTACCCAACCAGGTGTCCGGACTCCTTAGACCCCCACCCCCTCCGAAATACCCCTGGGTTGAGGGCAAGGTCAATAAGGATTTTAATGCGGGCTGAAAATTACTTATGTAAACTGCAGTTAAAGAAGGTTATTTTACGTATACGGTTAATAATAGAATAATAGCGGAAAATGATCAAGTTTAGTTGAGTATCAGCCGATTTGGCGTGAAGACCTGTGTGTGAGTTTGGATTTACTTCACCTTTTACCAATCCAACGATTTACAAGTTATATACTTAGTCTAGCAAATCAGAATCCACTATAAAATGACATAAAAACTTATTATTAATGTGTGTCTTTTATTCAGACTTATATAATTTGAATTTGCAGACTTCCCGACCTCAAAAAGACTTGGCACTGTACCACCGTTGTCGTCTGAAGTTGATGTCCAGTTTAGCCTTTATCGCTGCCTATATCAGCAGAAAAAGTACAAGGAAGCTGTCGGCCTGCTGGAAAGTATTCAGTTTAAAAGTCGAACCCCTAAAATTCATGCGGCCCTGGCCAATCTCTATCGTCAGCTGGGAATGGATAAGTCAGCTGTGGACGGCTACAAGGAGTTGGTCAAGAAGTGTCCACTGGCTCTGACCGGACTGAAAAGTCTTCTTGTCCTTGGTGTCAGCTTGGATGAAGTAAGAATTAGGATGGCGTATTTTTAGTTTCGAAGGAATGGTAAAGATTAAAAACTCGAAGATTGAAATAACACGACACGAGAATGGGGTGCATCAGGTGCTGTGGGTAGCTTGTGGTTGTAAAACAGCATTTCAAAATATAGGTTTCTTTTTTATTTTGTTTTATTTAATTCAATGCTTAGTAGGTCGATGTACATTCTCGATCGCCCTTACTCTTGCTTACGCATGATGTATCTGCAGCTGATAAGAGAGCTTGCAAACTGTCACACTCTTGTACTCTTGGGGAAACATTTTGGTTAAATTATGAGGTTTATGCGTGTTCGGAATTTTGTGCTGCAGATCAACAAGTCCCTCCTTCCAATAGAGACACTGGAAGCTACTCCTTATCTGGACTGGGTGTGGTCTTGGCTCTGTGCCCATTCCGCTGGCTGTAACAATGCTCATTCGGAAGCGGCCCGACTCTTCAAAGAGTTGGATGCCTCCTCAACCATTTGTAACAATGTGCTCATCCTATCTGCCCTGGGGAAAGCTTACTACTTTGCCGGTATGTGGGAGGGTTGATTTTTGCTACTTTTGTTTTCAGTTTTAGACAAAATGATTGTTTAAGTTCAATCATCTTACACAGAGATGGTTAAGTGATTTCAAGTTCTCTAAAAGGACATTTTGGAAATCTTTAGCAGCCCCTTGTGTGTAATTTCATGTCATATCTGAGAGCTATAGCCCGTTTTTTCGATTTTCGATTTCGATTTTACTATTTCTTTCCTTTTCCAGGTGAAACCTCTCTTGCCATAACCACGCTACTTCGCGTGCATTCACTGGATCCCTTGCATTTGGACGGTGTAGATATCCTAGCCTCCCTGTTGTGTCAGGAAGGGATGACGAAAGAGTTGGAAAATTTGGCCAATCGCCTCATGCAAACGTTTGACATGCAACAGAACACTTCTGTTACGGCACTTCCATATGTGGAACCGTGGATTGTCATGGGCTATTGGTGCAAGCCACAGGTCGTCTGTCCCGAGCCCTCTACTTTGCCCATAAGGCTTGTGAGACTGGTTAGTTGTGATTTTTGTCCAAAAAATTTTTATTTCAATTTTTTTTATGTTTTTTGTTTTACTTAATTTTTTACTTGTTTAGAGTATGTGTTGTTTCTTTGTAGACGTCTACTTGGTTTTTGAATTTTATAATGTCCGTTTAGAAGAGATTTTTCGTGGTTTTTCTTGATTTTTTTACGGTGGTTGAATTTTGCAGCCTGTGTAAAAGCTTTCTCTAAAACAAGCTAATGTGCTGGATATAGGAATTTCGTTTCAATATAATCAGTAGTTTTTTGCTGTTCAGGAGCTCGTGCGACGGAAGATGCGTTACTACTGAAAGGGTCCATTTTGATGGAGAGTGGGAAGCTGACGGAGGCTTGTCTGCACTATAGAGAGGCCTGGGCCGTTGCTCCGAAGCGTTTCGAGGCCTACGAAGGCATGGTTAAGGTGTATTTGGAGAAGAAGGAAACAAAACTGGCCCAGGCTGCTGCTGGCTGCTGTGTCAAAAAGCTGGGCAAAACGGCCAGGTGAGTCAGTGTACTGTTGAAGTTACGTATAGTTTGCACCGTACCTGAGCGTAGCTAAGGCGGAGTGATTGGTGTTTTAACTTACTGGTAATTGGTTTCTTATTCTTATTTCAGGTGCAATTTCTCTCTTTGTTGAATAGGAACTGCAGCAATAGATAGTTGTGTTCTCAATTTTTAGCAAAATTAGGTTTTTCAAAAACTTGGGAGTTTTTGTTCTTTTGATCTGGGGCCGTTATTATCAAATATCTCAATCCGGGTTGAAAATGTCAACCCTGGTTCAAGTTGGGTTTAAATCCTTCCAGTCAGTATTGTCGATATCAGCATAGGGTTGAGTAAACCCGGGTTGACGTCTGACTGAGCTGACCTCAGAGCCGCGTCAATACGGGTTTAGGTAACTCAACTTAAAATGTTATAGATAGCACTGTATACTGAGCATAGGGGTTTACCAGCCCTTTATTGCCATTTTAAATTGTTAAAGTTTTATGTGCTTGTGAGGCCGTGCTATTTGCCGTCTAAGCAAACCGGGAGCTATCTATGTTCATCTTGTTTGCTGTTTCGTGTTTTCTTTTTCAGGCCCTTAGCTTTGTACGCTTCTGTCTGCTCTAAGTTTCCTTCCATGGTTGACAGAGCTCAGTCCCTGTTGGAGAACGCTGTGGCTGCAGCCCCCCACCTGTTATCAGCTGTCTATCAGTTGGTTGACATCTATTCAAAGCAGGGAAATTACGATAAGGTATCTGTATACTGCTACCCTAATACGAAGTATGAACTTACGATAATGTTCTCGATACTGCTTTTTCTGCCTGTAGTACGTACTTATTTTTTCTTACTTATTGTTTACTTACTGCCTGTTGTTTAGATTAGGTGGTATTGAAGATAAACTGATAGCACTGCACTGCAATTATGTTGAGGCTGCAGAATACTTTTACCTATAGTTGAGATGAAGTGTTGCTTATAATATATTGCTAATGTCACTGCGTAATACTGTTTAGGCTATTGCTTTGTTAAGACAGCAGTCGGAGATACATGTAAAATCAAAGGTTCACAAATTGCTTGGCGATCTGCTGCTGAAAGCAAATCAAGGCACTGAGGCTCTAGGTAGGTAGCTGTTTCTCCATAATTGTGTTTGTTTACTACATTAATCCCATATTTATGTTCTAAGAATTCTAAAGTTCTTACGCGTGTTGATAGCTATTAGCTAGGGTGCAAGTAGCTGAATCACTAAGTACTTATCACCCACAAGGCAACTCTGTTTACGTTCGGACTTAGGTCATAATTCAGATTGTAAAGTTGTATTAATAGGATTAAAATTGTAATATATAGTGGTTTCTTTAATGCCGGATTAAACGTGTTAGAATTAACTCGTTCAGTCCGTCCTTTTTAATTAGCGAGTTCATCTTAATCCAATAGTCCTCCATTAAGCAGCAGAAATTAAAAGTTTTAGTTTTTAAAACTTGTAATCCGTTTATTCCGTGTAGCAGCTACGTAGAGCATTATAAAACCATTATATAGCAATAGGATAAAATTTAGTCCAAGGTGCTTTGTTGTATTGTTTACTTTCTGTATACTTGTTTTGTTGTATTTATTCCTTCTTCATTTAGATCGCTACCGTTATGCTTTGACACTTGACCCAGATAACGCTGAGCTACGTCAGGGTATGCTGGAACTGGAGGACGAGCTGCGGATTGGTTCCGTCCTGTCCAGCGGAGAAGAGGACGACTTTGCCCGATCTCTGGTCATGGATATGGACGAGTCGGGCCCGCTGCCTGAAACTAGGGAAGTTCTTCGACGTCCCTCTCTCGGCTCGGCTGGAAAGGCGCCTCGAAAACGGTCTCAGGCGGTTACGGCGGACTTACTGGACACTTCGGAGAGCGGTGGGATTCAGCCTTCAAGCAGTACCAGCACCTCTGCCTCCTCCAGCGGTTGGACTGGCTCGAACAGTCAGCCGCCGCCGCGACGGAGCTTTGATTGGAGAGATAGATCCACTTGATTCTGTTGGCTTACTAGATTCTTGATCCTGACTTAAAAAATGTAAAAAATGGTATAATAGAACTGCATAAGTTGGGCACCTTTGGAGCAGAAATTCGACGTTTTGCATTCCCGATTTTGCTTTTGTTTCTTATGTTGTTTGTGAAATTTATTGAATACAATTTCATTAGCTATTAATGGTTTTGGTGATTACATAGATCCTTGACTTTTGATCCATTTTTTCTGATTTTCTCAGTTCCCCCAGGCTGCTTCCTAGATTGTGTTTTGGCTTCGTAATTAATAACTATGACAATATTATTGGCAAAACTTGTTGGTTTGAATGACCAAGCTTAAGCTACCATCATTTTATTGATCGAGCTTTAACGGATTACGAAAAAGCTTTTGGCTAGGTAATTTACTTGGCAAGATTTAAAATCTGAAAAGCCAATAGTTCTTCTTCTTTCTTTGATTGAATTATCAGAGTAAAACTGAAAAAGGAAAATATTGAGACTTATACTTTCAAACTGTCACCAAAATTAAGCTATTGTTGCTATAACGCTGCTGAAAGTGCACGTATTATGCCCCCTCACTGTGTAACTTGTCTTATTAATTGTTTTTGTAAATAAATGCGTGCGAGTTTATTGTTTCAAGTTTGCTTTCGTGAAGCAAGTTTCTTTGATTGAGAGCTCACTTTTAGCAGAAAAAATTTAATTCGGAACTCAACATTCTAGTTACTAGCAAACTTTGAACTCAGGGCAAGCAAGGAGAATCTTTGACCAATCCCACCGCTAGACAAAACTATGTACCTATAGATAGCCATGTACACCAACATAATTTGTATAGGAATCCCTTTAGTGATATAGATGTGATAGGCGGCTCCCATCGGATTGATAAATTTTTGGACAGAATCCCCATAGACTTGAGGCTCGCATAGACTTGATTTTTCATACTCTTGGAAACAGAATTTCAAAGAAATTCCGACTTGTCAACCTTGTTTTCACGCATATTTGGTCAAGCTCGCAAACTACAAATTATAATTTGGACATTTCAGATTTAATGCCTTCAATTATAGTTTTCAACATATTGCAGTCCACGATTTACGTAATATTCGCATGTTTTCCTAAGATAATAAAAGCGTTAATCGAATTGTTGAGCAAATCATATGGTGGTGATTCCCTTTGGTCACAAAGTTTGCACCATTTTAAGAAGCCATATTTACATCAAAATGCAGCTTGACATTTTCTCTAATGTATACCATCAAGAGTACATAATGATAAGAGTGTGACAAGCGTCACACTCTATGCAATGAAGGCAAAAACTATGCGATGCGCGCTAACGGCTTATCCCCTCCACAAATTGACCCCCTCTCACACCGCCCCTATATGGGTACGTGGTCCAAACGGGGGTCGCTCACCGCTTTGCATAATTACACGCTGAAATTAACAGGGGCCTAATTTGGGGAGGGGGTGCAAGCGTGTATGCTTAACACATAGATGTACAAAATATACTAAGCGAGTGAGCGACCCCCGTTTGGAACTATGTACCCATATAGGGGCGGTGTGAGAGGGGGTCAATCTGTGGGGTAAGCCGTTAGCGCGCATCGCATAGTTTTTGCCTTCATCGCATAGAGTGTGACGCTTGTCACACTCTTATCATTATGTACGCTTGATACCATTAAACTAAGAAACAGAAAAGCTAGAACGTTGTTTTAAAAGCAACGTTCTAGCTTTTCTCTACCGTGAGATAATAGCCCATTCTCTTTATTTTGGCGTCGAAAACTTGTCATTTTGCGAAAGCAAAAATATGAAGCTCAATGAGATCTTTCGAATGAATCTAGTCATACATAACTAATGAATATGAATATGCATAATAAGCATAATGAATATGCTGCCAAAGTTTCAGAAATTGTGAAAAGCCGCCATGACCGGAAATCTCAAATTTTTGAATCGGGATTGCGCGAAGGGTGTTAGAAAGCTAAAAACGTATTTCGGAAAGTTTCGTCCAAATTTCATCTTGATTTACGCCGCTAACCAACAATATGTGCCCAAAAGGAATCACCACCTTAAGTTAAGGAAGGGGGAGGTGACTACGAAATGCATGCATTAATATCGAGGTTTAAGGAAATTGCTCAAATAGTTGCATTTTACCAAAGTAAAAGTTCATACGGCGTTCACAGCAGGGATGGAAACTGGGTCATTATTTTTGACCCATGACCCACTTGACCCAAACGCAAATTTGACCCAGACCCAAGTAGAGTTGTGACGCGGGCCGGTGGCGGGCCGCGGGCTCGGGCCGGGCCCGGATTTTTCGGCTACGGCCCGGCCCGCAAGATTACAAATAAGCGGCCCGCCACCGGCCCGCGGGCCGGTGGCGGGCCGCGGGCAGGGCCGGTTTTCCACACGGTAAATGCCAATTTTTCAATAAATTTCGATGCAATCCCAAGTCTACAAGCGAAATTTCATTTACGGATTTTCAATGGCTTTGTTTTAAGATGATTAATTACACATAATGGAAGTTAGAACTGAGCTGTGCCGATATCTGGGGGTTTAAGTTTGTTATATCTATGGTGGCTACTTATTGGATATACCTAATCCTTTTTAAGGTGGTGATTCCCTTTGGTCACATAAAGTTTGCACCATTATTACTCATTCATTACTTGGAGTTAAGAAGCCATTTTTATATCAAAATGTAGCTTGACATTTTCTCTTTTTAATGCATGCCACGGAACTAATGTTGCATTTTTAAAATATTTTTAACACATTTTAGAAGAAGTATAATTTTCCAGAATTTTTGCAGACTCAAGTAAATTTTTTCGCGAGACATCGGTTACATCATTCGATACCTCCATCAAATAGCTGGGGACGATTTTTTGTTTATTGTGAAATCGGTCTTCGTTGTAGAGAAATAAGCTGAAATGTGTGCGTAACCTGTATTTTGCCTACTTTTTCCAAATTTGTCAAGCGATTACTTTAGCTAGAAAGCAGCAATCGGGGCAACTAAAAAATCGTCCCTGGGTATATTTGTGCAGAACACATTTGTTCAGTAGCAGCCCTCCAGCTTGCATGGTGAATGCTCCAGAATCTTTGGAAAAAATTGCTCGTGTTTTTGCAAAAACTACATTTTTTATGATAGCAGCCTACAGGATAGCAGTTGGAAGACGATCATGCGTCGGACAATTTGTCCCTGTGAGACCTTCAGATCGACGCCCTTAGTTTGATTTTACGGCTTGCGTAGTTCAAGAAATGTTGGATCATTTGATTTCTGCAGAAATGACAAGTTTTCGACGCCAAAACAAGAAAATCGGCTATAACTCACGGTGGAGAAAAGCTAGAAACTTGCTTTAAAAAGCAAAAATGTGAAGCTCAATGAGATCTTTCGAATGCCTATAGTCATAGGTGTATAGCAGCTGCCAAACGTTCGGAATTTGGGAAAAACTACTCTGACCGGAAACCTCGAATTTTTGAATCGGGATTGCGCGGAGGGTGTTAGAACGCTAAAAGAACTTATTTCGGAAAGTTTCATCAAATTTCATCTTGATTTACGCCGCCAAATAACAATATGTGCCCAAAAGGAATCACCACCTTAAGTTAGGTCTATGAGAAGGGTGTAGAAGCTTTTTATATGTGATCAGTTGTCGCGCAACAATTGGAATGAAAACATTCGCTTATATAATTAGGTTTGATGGTATTGGTATAAATTGATGTAAGGGGATATCGTTCGCAGCTTAGTGCTCTTGCTTGCGATTATAATTGCTAATTTTAAAGGCAACTAACATCCAAAACCTTGTTAGACAAACTAAATGAAATTTGGTTTAGTTCATTCCCTGCTATTGGTCATGTAAATAGTCCTTTATGTCAAAATCAAGCAAGTGAACAATCTTAACACAAGAGACATTTAGTTCGAAGAAATGAAAGCTTCAGAAAAAGTAGGACAGCATCTGTGAAAAATAATGGAATCGGAAATGTAACATAAGAATAAGAGTGGAGTAGGAGAGACAGCTTGGATTTGTACGATAAACTGTGGAATTCTGCATAACAATGTAATATTTGCCAAACACGTAATCGGCTGACCAGTGGCCACTTGTTATTGCTATTTGTTGTTTCTGAAAAATGGAAGACATAAAAATAGCCGTAAAATAAGTTGAAAGTAGACGTAAAACAAGTTGAAATCAATTACCTAACAGTTCGGGTCGTTTTTTGCGAAGTCGGGCCGTTCGGCCCGTAGAAATTTGCGGCCCCTGGCTGGCCCACGTGGCCCGGCCCGCGGCCCGGCCCGTAGGACCACATCGGCCCGCGGGCCGGCCCGGCCCGCAAACTTTTCTTATTTTCCAACACTAGACCCAATGCTACCCATGAAATTTGAAAATTCCGTGACCCAGACCCAAATGACCCAATCGTTTTCGTGACCCAGACCCATCTGACCCAGGAATTTTCGTGACCCAGACCCAAATGACCCAATAAAATAACTCGACCTTAACTGAATTTACATTATCCTTTTGTGAAGTGGTTTTGAAACGCAATAACTTTCTTGATTTTTGAACTTGGGTACCTAAGTAGTAGGTATACCTATACATACCGATTTGTATAGTTTGCAGGTTCATAGCTCCTCAGTCTTGTCATTTTCATTATTTCAGTAATAGTTATTTTACTTGGAAGATTTGATTGGTTGATGCAGCAAAGCATTTAAAATTTTAAAATCTATGGAAGTGTACATGGCTTTTGTTACGTGAACCGCCGCATAAGGACCGGACAAGGCACAGCTAACTCTACTGAATTCAGAGAAGCAATACTAAATTCTAATGAAAGAACAAACGAAACTAAGATTGTCACTACAGCGCAATTTAAATTTAAACTCAATTTAAATTTCGCGCCGATTTAAAAAATTTTTGTAGCGGCGACAGTTTTACGTAATTGGAACAATCCCAGATCTTCGAATCTGAAATTTGGTAAGACCCTGTGACCCAGACCCAAAATGACCCAATAAAAATTGCTGACCCAGACCCAAACTGACCCGCTGGAAGCTTGACCCAGACCCACACTGACCCAAACGGTTTAGAAAAGTGGTGACCCAAGACCCAGGCGGGGCGGGCCGAATTTTACTACCCGCGCGGGCCGCGCGGGCCGATGCGGGCCGATTTTGAGCTACTTTTTTGGGCTAATTTTGCTTTCTAGGAATTTCATACATTCCAAATTATATACAAAAGGAGGCAATATTTCCTATTTTTAAAGACTATTTGACTTCGTTATACCGTTCGATACCTTCAGTATGCACTATATATACATACTCAGTTGGTATTATCAGTGGATCGAGTATTAATCTGTAGCTGTTGAGTAAACATAAAAACCAGTGAAAACTACAGGTTTTATTTGTATTGTATTTAGTCTAACTTATAATCTATTATACCAAAGTATCTCCTGCGAAAACTATCAACGATGTTCTGTAGAAATTATAAGTAGAAACTTATGTATCATCTACAAACGTGAATCCTGTGGTTTCTACTTGAAGTTTTTTGAGGGTGTTTAGCACTGAAAGTGGGAGTCAGCAAATTTGCCGAAATGCCATTTTTAAAATTTTAGCGCCTATTTTCATGGCGCAGAAACTGAATTTTTAGTTTATTTCGAAAATTTGTGTTTTGCACATAAATATAAATCCATGATAACGTCTCACTGAAGGTCCACAGCAAAATGGGTCTTATCTCGATTACCCCCCACTACCACTCAAAATCCTTAAAGCTTGACCAAATGAGCTAAAATTTGGTATGGATATGTTTTCGACGAGTTCAAATATCGCGAAATTCGAATTTTCGATTTCTAAAGGGGGGACCAAGGTAAACCGAAAAATATTTGTCTTCGACTTTGCTGAAAAGTTGTATAGGGGTTTTCGGGGTCGTAGAATACGAATCTGAAGTCCATTTTTCGATTCAGTTTTTCGTTAGCTTAATATAAGCTAACGTTTTAAGCTTAAGTTACAGAAGTATGCTGAGCTAACGAAAAGCTGAATTCGAAAAAACAGACTTCAGATTCGAGTTCTACGACGCCAAAACCGAAACCTATGCACAACTTTTCAGCAAAATCGGTGACAAAAAAGTTTTCGGTTTTCCTTGGTCCTCCCTTAGAAATCAAAAAATTTGAATTTCGCGAAATCGAAAAATTTTGCAATATTTGAGCTGATCATAGTCGAAAACATACCCATACCAAACTTTAGCTCATTTGGTTAAGTTTTAAGGATTTTGAGAGGTGGGGGTAATCGAGATAAGACCCTAGGGCGTTATGGAGAAAACTGTTTGTGTTTGCTACGGCAGCCCCGCTTTCAAATCCAATTTTCATTTTTCATACAATTAATAGGTGGTTAGTTAAGCTCGTTAAGTCTGATACTCGCTGTCAAGGATATGCGGCAAACATTTGAAGAAATGAGCAAAATCCCTGCCCACAAATTTTTCATGGTGTACCCTTTTGGTTAAGGGAAGCTAAGCTTTTGTTACCACTTTAAGAACAGTAAATTGGTAAACAACTAAGTTCAAATCAGAAAAATATGCGGGTTCCGGAAGTATTTTTCAAAATACATCAGTTTTCATGCTCAGGTACTACATAGGTAGCAATTTTTACGTGCGGGTACCTGCGGGCCGGATTGCGCGTGTGCGGGCCGCGGGCCGGAGTGTTGCGGGCCGCGGTCATAAGGTGCGGGCTGCGGGCCGGGCGCGGGCCGGAAAAATCAGCCCGCATACAACTCTGAGACCCAGTGACCCAAGCAAAAATGGCGACCCAAACGACCCATGACCCAGTTTCCATCCCTGGTTCACAGTAGCTTCAAGTTTCACAACATTTTTGTGCGTGGCTTTCTCAATTCTTCTGGGTGTGTGGCTACCTGCGAGTCTTGATTTGAATCTTCTAAGGATAATGGCGTCATATACGTATTTTTTGGGGTCGTGTTTGGGTTCAATTCAGTACAATACTTAATCAGTTACGGCGTGGGCACGAATGTCGAATTATTCGTGAATAATTCGGTTTTACGAATACTACGAAACGATTATTCTAATAGTTCACTAGTCGCGAATAGTTAACGAATGATTCGATGAACAAATATTCGAATTATTCGACCGAATATTTGAATAATTCTTTCATTTTCGGGTGTATAATATATGTATATGTCACCGTAATTTTTAAAAAAACCGGCTTTTCCAGAAAAGCCGTATTATTCCAGGCTTTTCGAGAAAAGAATCAAAATTTATTTCTTTTCGTGAAAATCCTAAAATAATACGGCATTTCTCGAAAAGACGTATTACTTCAGGCTATTCGCGAAAAGCCGGTTTTCCAAAACTGACGGTGACATATATACCCCATATGTATGGAGCAAGTTCTTTGCCCCATATGCATATGGGTAGGGTTGTTCCAGGGCGTTGAAGCGGCTGTGTCTTCTCTTCAAACTAACATTTGTAAAATTTAGAAGGAATTACTTACTCAGCCTGCGGCGGTATGTAGACAAACCCTGATAAGAAGCTAAGTAGTAAAGTTTCGCAAGCTCTCCACTTTCGACCAGTGGTTAATTGTGTGTGTAAAGCTGCTAAATATAAGCTGTATGGATGGGTGTTTTCCGGGCTGTACAGCCGGGCTGTACTCTGGACGCTCGCGCTGCACTCGCGCCTCTCAGGTCGCTCGGGCTATTCGGGCCGTGAATTGGGCTTCGGCCTCGGGTCGTGAAGCGGGCTTCGGGCCAGGTTGGACCGAGCTCGTGCCTGCCCCGAGAAATTTCTAAACGGCACAACCCTATGGCGCAATAATTCCTTTTATGCAGATGGGCCAACCCTTTCGTCCCATGTGGAAATATTAGTATTTCTGCGCAATTTCTCTCATCTTAAGCATATTATGTTAACACAGAAGTCTTGTTTAAATCTCTTCTGCCCAAGACTTCTCGGGGAAAGCAGTTCAAAATGATCAGTTTCACATTTTTGGCTACCGTGTACCGGCTACCGACTGAGCTCCAATCGATAGAGAATTTATCGCATTTTCCAGTCAGCATTTTTGGGTCTCCGATGCACCCAAGGAAATTTAGTAGCCGTCGAAATCGGGCAAAATACGCATTTTTTCTAAACTTTCATTTTTTCAAGTCTTTTCAATTAAATGTCATTGCAAAAAACCAGTAAATTTATTTCTAGGTGCAAGCAAGACTTGATTCTGAGACGGGATCAACTATATATAGTTAATTTAATCTGCATGACCTCCCCTATCACCTGTAGAACGGCATTACAACCGATGCTGGAATCGTTTAAAATAAGCACAGAAACATAGCACACAATTTGCCGAATGAATTCCGCCGAAGGGCCGCCGTGACTTCATTTATTGAACTTATTACTCCAACTTGTCCAAATTGTATATAAGAGCAAGTTATAAACATTTTAACCTGGAAGACGGATAACAGGAAAGACACTATTCCACAGTTTGAAAGAAAAAAATCAGGTATTTCATTGCGGACCTTAATAACCGCTGATAGCCATCAACTGAAATGTTTGCTGCAAGCTTCAGTTTTGTAGTTTTGTAATTTTGTGGGTAAGTTTTCTTACACTCAATTTCAATTGCCCTGACATTTTTAGCTTTCACCTTTTTCTAAATTGACGAAACAAGAATACTGCAATTCAGCTATAAATCTTTTTCGAATTCAATGATTTTTTAGCATAGCAAAGCAAACACATTCCTTAAGAATGGAAATTTTTCCTTTGCCTACTAATTCTTGGGGTATGCGCCAAATATTAAGATGATTTATTTTCAAAGCGACAGAGGTACCATCGTTCAACAAGCTGCTCTAGTCTGCAACTGGTAGATTACAAGCTGGTCATTTCAGTAAAGCTAACATTTAGCATTAATGGCCCCTTTATCAGTATTAACACATTCTCTATTTTACATATTATGGTCTCCTAACTTCTACCATATGCTTTGCTTGGTCTCTCTTTCTTAGTCTTGACTTTAATTTGCTGAGTGTCCAGTTGCACTAACGCTTTGAACGTTAACCCTCATTTTAAATTGCCAAATTGGGGGCTTGTATGCGACTTACTGTAGTAAGGCTGGCGGATTGCAAAGGGAACTAGCATAGCTGTTATCCTTATTGGATGTTTGTAATGGCGTTCTACAGGTGATAGGGAGGTCATGCAGATTAAATTAACTATATATAGTTGATCCTGTCTCAGAATCAAGTCTTGCTTGCACCTAGAAATAAATTTACTGGTTTTTTAGAATGACACGCAATTGAAAGACTTAAAAAAATGAAAGTTTAGAAAAAATGCGTATTTTGCTCGATTTCGACGGCTACTAAATTTCCTTGGGTGCATCGGAGACCCAAAAATGCTGACTGGAAAATGCGATAAATTCTCTATCGATTGGAGCTCAGTCGGTAGCCGGTACACGGTAGCCAAAAATGTGAAACTGATCATTTTGAACCGTTTTCCCTGAGAAGTCTTGGGCAGAAGAGATTAAAACAAGACTTCTGTGTTAACATAATATGCTTAAGATGAGAGAAATTGCGCAGAAATACTAATATTTCCACATGGGACGAAAGGGTTGGCCCATCTGCATAAAAGGAATTATTGCGCCATAGGGTTGTGCCGCTTTCAGAAATTTCTCGGGGTAGGCACGAGCTCGGTCCAACCCGGCCCGAAGCCCGCTTCACGACCCGAGGCCGAAGCCCAATTCACGGCCCGAATAGCCCGAGCGACCTGAGAGGCGCGAGTGCAGCGCGAGCGTCCAGAGTACAAGCCCGGCTGTACAGCCCGGAAAACACCCATCCCACAGCTTATATTTAGTATTTTTACACACACAATTAACCACTGGTCGAAAGTGGGAGAGCTTGCGAAACTTACTACTTAGCTTCTTATCAGGGTTTGTCTACATACCGCCGCAGGCTGAGTAAGTAATTCCTTCTAAATTTTACAAATGTTAGTTTGAAGAGAAGACACAGCCGCTTCAAGGCTCCTGGAACAACCCTACCCATATGCATATGGGGCAAAGAACTTGCTCCATACATGTGGGGTATATATGTCACCGTCCATTGTTGGAAAACCGGCTTTTCGCGAATAGCTCGAAGTAATACGTCTTTTTTCGAGAAATAAAATATTATTTTAGGATTTTCACGAAAAGAAATAAATTTTGATTCTTTTC
Source organism: Trissonchulus latispiculum (assembly GCA_030248195.1). Taxonomy (NCBI): domain Eukaryota; kingdom Metazoa; phylum Nematoda; class Enoplea; order Enoplida; family Ironidae; genus Trissonchulus; species Trissonchulus latispiculum. The sequence goes on along the minus strand of JASAND010000765.1, from coordinate 4,083 downwards.
TCGAAAAGCCTGAAATAATACGGCTTTTCTGAAAAGCCGGTTTTTTTAAAAATTACGGTGACATATACATATATTATACACCCGAAAATGAAAGAATTATTCAAATATTCGGTCGAATAATTCGAATATTTGTTCATCGAATCATTCGTTAACTATTCGCGACTAGTGAACTATTAGAATAATCGTTTCGTAGTATTTCGTAAAACCGAATTATTCACGAATAATTCGACATTCGTGCCCACGCCGTAACTGATTAAGTATTGTACTGAATTGAACCCAAACACGACCCCAAAAAATACGTATATGACGCCATTATCCTTAGAAGATTCAAATCAAGACTCGCAGGTAGCCACACACTCAGAAGAAAAATTGAGAAAGCCACGCACAAAAATGTTGTGAAACTTGAAGCTACTGTAATCAGGGATGGAAACCGGGTCCTAGGCCGTTTGGGTCGCCATTTTTGCTTGGGTCACTGGGTCTCAGAGTTGTATGCGGGCTGATTTTTCCGGCTCCGCGCCCGGCCGCGCAGCCCCGCACCTTATGACCACGGCCCGCGACACTCCCGGCCCGCGGCCCGCACACGCAATCCGGCCCGCAGGTACCCGCACGTAAAAATTGCTACCTATGTAGTACCTGAGCATGAAAACTGATGTATTTTGAAAAACGCTTCGGAACCCGCATATTTTTCTGATTTGAACGGTTAGTTGTTTACCAATTTACTGTTCTTAAAGTGATAACAAAAGCTTAGCTTCCCCTTAACCAAAAGGGTACACCATGAAAAATTTGTGGGCAGGGATTTTGCTCATTTCTTCAAATGTTTGCCGCATATCCTTGACAAGGAGTATCAGACTTAACGAGCTTAACTAACCACCTAGTAATTGTATGAAAAATGAAAATTGGATTTGAAAGCGGGGCAGCCGTAGCAAACACAAACAGTTTTCTCCATAACGTCCCTAGGGGTCTTATCTCGATTACCCAACTTTACCACCTCTCAAAATCCTTAAAAAACTTTCCAGCAAATGAGCTAAAGTTTGGTATGGGTATTTTTTCGACTATGATCAGCTCAAATATTGCAAAATTTTTCGATTTCGCGAAATTCAAATTTTTTGATTTCTAAGGGAGGACCAAGGAAAACCAAAAACTTTTTTGTCACCGATTTTGCTGAAAAGTTGTGCATAGGTTTCGGTTTTGGCTGTCGTAGAACTTTCGAATCTGAAGTCTGTTTTTTCGAATTCAGCTTTTCGTTAGCTCAGCATACTTCTGTAACTTAAGCTAAAAACGTTAGCTTATATTAAGCTAACGAAAAACTGAATCGAAAAATGGACTTCAGATTCGTATTCTACGACCCCGAAAACCCCTATACAACTTTTCAGCAAAGTCGAAGACAAATATTTTTCCATTTACCTTGGTCCCCACCTTAGAAATCGCAAATTCGAATTTCGCGATATTTGAAACTCGTCGAAAACATATCCATACCAAATTTTAGCTCATTTGGTCAAGCTTTAAGGATTTTGAGTGGTAGTGGGGGGTAATCGAGATAAAATTCTCATTTTACTGTGGACCTTCAGTGAGACGTTATCATGGATTTATATTTATGTGCAAAACAAAATTTTTCGAAATAAACTAAAAATTCAGTTTCTGCGCCATGAAAATAGGCGCTAAAATTTTAAAAATGGCATTTCGGCAAATTTGCTGACTCCCACTTTCAGTGCTAAACACCCTCAAAAAACTTCAAGTAGAAACCACAGGATTCACGTCTGTAGATGATACATAAGTTTCTACTTATAATCTCTACAGAACATCGTTGATAGTTTTCTCAGGAGATACTTTGGTATAATAGATTATAAGTTAGGCTAAATACAATACAAATAAAACCTGTAGTTTTCACTGGTTTTTATGTTTACTCAACAGCTACAGATTAATACTCGATCCACTGATAATACCAACTGAGTATGTATATATAGTGCATACTGAAGGTATCGAACGGTATAACGAAGTCAAATAGTCTTTAAAAATAGGAAATATTGCCTCCTTTTGTATATAATTTGGAATGTATGAAATTCCTAGAAAGCAAAATTAGCCCAAAAAAGTAGCTCAAAATCTGCCCGCATCGGCCCGCGCGGCCCGCGCGGGTTGTGGAATTCGGCCCGCCCCGCCTGGGTCTTGGGTCACCACTTTTCTAAACCGTTTGGGTCAGTGTGGGTCTGGGTCAAGCTTCCAGCGGGTCAGTTTGGGTCTGGGTCAGCAATTTTTATTGGGTCATTTTGGGTCTGGGTCACGGGGTCTTACCAAATTTCAGATTCGAAGATCTGGGATTGTTCCAATTACGTAAAACTGTCGCCGCTACAAAAATTTTTTAAATCGGTGATAAATTTATATTGAGTTTTAATTTAAATTTCGCTGTTGTTAATATCTTATTTTCGTTTGTTCTTTCATTAGAATTTAGTATTGCTTCTCTGAATTCAGTAGAGTTAGCTGTGCCTTGTCCGGTCCTTATGCGGCGGTTCACGTAACAAAAGCCATGTACACTTCCATAGATTTTAAAATTTTAAATGCTTTGCTGCATCAACCAATCAAATCTTCCAAGTAAAATAACTATTACTGAAATAATGAAAATGACAAGACTGAGGAGCTATGAACCTGCAAACTATACAAATCGGTATGTATAGGTATACCTACTACTTAGGTTACCCAAGTTCAAAAATCAAGAAAGTTATTGCGTTTTCAAAACCACTTCACAAAAGGATAATGTAAATTCAGTTAAGGTCGAGTTATTTTATTGGGTCATTTGGGTCTGGGTCACGAAAATTCCTGGGTCAGATGGGTCTGGGTCACGAAAACGATTGGGTCATTTGGGTCTGGGTCACGGAATTTTCAAATTTCATGGGTAGCATTGGGTCTAGTGTTGGAAAATAAGAAAAGTTTGCGGGCCGGGCCGGCCCATAATTTTGATCGTGGTCCTACGGGCCGGGCCGCGGGCCGGGCCCCGTGGGCCAGCCAGGGGCGCAAATTTCTACGGGCCGAACGGCCCGGCCCCGCAAAAAACGACCCGAACTGTTAGGTAATTGATTTCAACTTGTTTTACGTCTACTTTCAACTTATTTTACGGCTATTTTTATGTCTTCCATTTTTCAGAAACAACAAATAGCAATAACAAGTGGCCACTGGTCAGCCGATTACGTGTTTGGCAAATATTACATTGTTATGCAGAATTCCACAGTTTATCGTACAAATCCAAGCTATCTCTCCTACTCCTCTTATTCTTATGTTACATTTCCGATTCCATTATTTTTCACAGATGCTGTCCTACTTTTTCTGAAGCTTTCATTTCTTCGAACTAAATGTCTCTTGTGTTAAGATTGTTCACTTGCTTGATTTTGACATAAAGGACTATTTACTTGACCAATAGCAGAGGGAATGAACTAAACCGAATTTCATTTAGTTTGTCTAACAAGGTTTGGATGTTAGTTGCCTTTAAAATTAGCAATTATAATCGCAAGCAAGAGCACTAAGCTGCGAACGATATCCTGACATCAATTTATACCAATACCATCAAACCTAATTATATAAGCGAATGTTTTCATTCCAATTGTTGCGCGACAACTGATCACATATAAAAAGCTTCCACACCCTTCTCATAGACCTAACTTAAGGTGGTGATTCCTTTTGGGCACATATTGTTATTTGGCGGCGTAAATCAAAGATGAAATTTGGATGAAACTTTCCGAAATAAGTTCTTTTTAGCGTTTCTAACACCCTCCGCGCAATCCCGATTCAAAAATTCGAGGTTTCCGGTCAGAGTAGTTTTTCCCAAATTCCGAACGTTTGGCAGCTGCTATACACCTATGACTATAGGCATTCGAAAGATCTCATTGAGCTTCACATTTTTGCTTTTTAAAGCAAGTTTCTAGCTTTTCTCCACCGTGAGTTATAGCCGATTTTCTTGTTTTGGCGTCGAAAACTTGTCATTTCTGCAGAAATCAAATGATCCAACATTTCTTGAACTACGCAAGCCGTAAAATCAAACTAAGGGCGTCGATCTGAAGGTCTCACAGGGGACAAATTGTCCGACGCATGATCGTC
>JASAND010000764.1:0-23139 GCA_030248195.1 Trissonchulus latispiculum | reverse complement strand
GAGCTTTATTCTAAATTTTAGAGTTTCTTTATTTATCTACTTACATTTTATCATTTTCTCGAGTTTTCTTATTTAAAACATTAGAATCTCTAACCATTTACTTAACATTTTATCATTTTCCAGGAGCTTTATCTTAAAAATTAACCAAATTCCGTGTATTTTGTAGTGATTTTGTCTGTGTTCTATGCATAATTTTTGCCTTTCATATGTGATTCGTTGTATAGTTTTACATGCCATATTTGTATTTTGTCTGCTTTAATCAGTTAACCAAAGTTATGTCCAAAAGTTTTACTAAAACCGGGTTTACTCTTTTCTTGAAGGTTTCTTTTCGTCTTTTTATTAACGGGTGTGATTGCGGGTTCTGTGTGTTTTGCTTCGTATTTTTCGTAACCTGACGCAACGTCGGAAGATGCGTGACGCACCAGCCATGTCCCAACTTGTGTCCCTTACTGCCGCCACATTTTTATTAAAATTATTTTTACCTATGTCTTTTAGTTGTCCCAACGGTTCCTGTCCATTTTTCGTACCTGTTACTTGGTTTTGCTAAAAATTTCTTGGTTAAAATGTCAGTTTTGTTTCCCACCCCAGAGCGCCAAAGTAGTTCCCGAATTATATGCTCCCATTCTGTATTAAGGCCTGCATGCGCGGTTGGGAGGATCTTCTCCAAAATTCTTATTTTAAGGGACTTTTTACTAATATTTTAACCAGTGTTTCGCGTTTTTAGTAACTCTAAGACTCCATTTTAACCCCTCCTAATTTAATTTATTTTATTTTCATAGTACCACGAGGGTACTTGGGGGACTCTCCGTACCCTTTTGGTCCTTTTTATACATGCTTAAGCATGTTTGGGGTTACTTTGTAACTCCCTTAATTTAATTTAATACTTATATTTTACTTAAAGATTCCACAAACTTACTCCTACTTACACGCGAAACACTGGGATTAAATTAATATCATTACCCATTCCCCTAAATTACTCTATTAATTATCTTTCGTCTTTCTAATTTTGCAGGAGATCCGCAGGGAACTGAGTTAGCGATGCGAGGCTAGGCTCCCCCACCCACCCAGCCGGAGATGGCGCACTCTAAGTTTAGCGGGAGGCTACCTCCGTACCCTAGTTTGAAGAGACCTAGACGAAGCTGACATTTCGGTTCTTATTTTGTTTCTTTGGTTTTTCTAGTAATACAGGTACGAGATCCCCGCCGCTGCGGCCGGAGGATCATGGGTCGCCCATTCACGCACCTTCCCGTGGCATTAATATGGCAGTTCTCCATGCGTGTTTTTATGGCTGGTCTTCACTAGTCTTTTGACTCCATGTCATTTTTATTATGTTCATTACTTAGTCAAGCTTGCTATAGTTTCGTATTTTTGTATTACTTATGTTCTGAGACCCATTTACCAAAATTCAGTCAAAAATTTTCACTTTTGGGTAAATTTCTTCCTTCTTTTGGTTTATGTGTCCCTCGCAGGAGCTCGGGCGGTAAGCCCTGGGGAGATGTAATGTGTGAGTGTGATGTGTGTAATTTTAGTGAGTTTATTTTATTGTCAAATTTTAGTAAGAGTGGTGTTTTTGATGAGAAATATGTGTTGTGTAAATTTGGGTTGAAATTAGTCTAAAGGTGTTTGTTTTCTTATGTTGAAATGCGCTATGTTTTATTCAGCCCACTTAGCGACTAGGTGGCGCTGCTGAGCTAGACTTGTGGAAGCGCATAGTCGGGTCTGCAAGAGGGTCTCAAATTCAGCCAATCAAAATTCACTAGGCGTCTTTCTCAACCTTCACTTTAAAAACTAGTCAGTCTCGTTTAAAGCTTCTCAACGTGCGGTCGGGTTCATCTTTACGCTCTTATTTTCACGTGTGCCCCTTTTGCCCTTTTCTTTTGGACTCTCTCTGGTAACCGTAAGTTATTGATTTGTTTTATTTTTACACATAGGCTCCAAGGCGACCTTGGGAGCCCACTCAAAATTTACTAGAGGTGTGTTTCTGAGTTTTTATTCCCTTTTTAATGGGCAACTAATTTGACCGTTCATTTTAGAAAAAGGGTTTTATTATGCTAAATTAAATGGATTAATTAGCCGCGACGGCTTAGGGATTGATTAGTGAGATAATAGTTTTGTTGAAGGGTTTAAATAATTGCTAGGGGTTTAACTTGTTTACGTAGACTATTTTATATATGCCACGAAAGTTTGTTCATGCCATGTTTAGTGTAACTAATTCCTAGGGTGTATGTTGGTGCGAGTTTTTCTGTTTTGTAATCTTTGCTGGTGAATATTCCATTGTCAAAATTTTCGTTACTTATGTATTTTTCGGGAGTCTCTCCCTTGTTTGTTTTTCTATTAAATGTGGTCTCAGTAGCTGAGCCATTAGGGTGTGTTTAGTTAGGTTTTTATTAGAATTGTATAGTCGGTAGGTAGGACGCTGAGTTATTTCCCGAATTTAGGTAGGCTAATTATTTACTGAGTGTGTATTTAATTTTATCAAAGTTTCTTTAGTAGTCAAGTTGCTAGGCCGTCATTTGTCCCTTTAGTCAGTTTCGTTGGTGATTCGTTAGGCATATTTAATTCTTGGCGAGATCTGCCCAGGTCGACTGGAACATAAGTCTCCTCCAGGTTCGTCGTTTCCATACGCGCACAGTTTCCACCCGTAAAGCTTGGTTGCCCCAACACTTCCAACTTTACACACTGGTTGACACAAATGATTTTTTATTAATCTACTTTATTAAGCGATTCAGCTCATAATGAGCTTTAAAATGATGTACAAAAACGCTGCCTAACTTTCAAAATTGAGTAAGTTATGATTGTTTCAGTTTGGGCCTCAAATCCTGTCACTGTCAGTTGCACTGTTTCACTCATGCATCTGCATCACCAAATCAGGATTCATCAAAGACTCAAGCAGTAACGTGTATTGCACAAATATTCGATATTACTGATTGATAACGAAACCACTATCTAAAGGAGACAAACAAAATCTTTTGAAGTTTCATGTCAATGTTTTCTGGCATATTTCTTGTGTCTCCTTCTGTTTGAAGAAGAGTGGAGGCATTCTTTTTTGGCCACTAAGTACCTTCGAGGGTCCTGGTTGCAGCGTCCTAACCAAGAGTACATGATATAAGAGTGTGCCACTAGACACACTCTATGTTATCAGAACAAAAATATGCTCTGCTCGCTAACGGCCCACGCCCCCCTCAAATCAGTACCTAGTCGAAACGGGGGTACACTCACTCGCTCTATGTTTATGTGCTTAAGCTCGAAAACACAAGCAATGCGTGCGCGAATTTTGTGCCTGCTGTAAGCTTTAGAACACAAACATAGCGCACAAAATTCTTCGAAGTGAAGGGTCTAATTTGCAGGGGGGTGGGCCGTTAGCGATCAGAGTAAAGCTTTTGCTCTGATAACAGAGGGTGTGTCTAACCCAAAAAGAGGTTACATACCTTTTTATTGGATGCCATCCAATCCAAATGGATACTTAGCAACAAACGTTTTTGATTGCTAATATCCAAAAATTTGAATGGTTTGCACCAAACTGAATATTTTAACCACCTAATACAAGAAATAAAACTTAAACAAAAACTTTGTTAGTGTATCCAGTTCCTATCGTCTGTTCGTTCGTTCGTTCGTTCGTCCACCTCTCTGCGCCACGGCAGTGTATTCTTTTTGTTTTCAGCTATTATTCCAGATTAAACAAAATAACAATTAGCAGTCTTCCTAAAAATTTAGGTAATAAATTTTCTATTTTTCACAGATAACAGTAACCTTGGAATATATGATAAGGAATATGACAGTTAAATTGGAAACAAGTCTGTTTACTGCCGGCTTACTGTCCGGTAACTAAACCGGCACTTAGATGGCGAATCGAGTGCAGGTTCTCTGGCTAGACCTACCTAGGGTGCAACCTATGCAAAAGAAATGAAATATCCCTACCGTATTCTCACGCTTAAGGGAACACCCACTTAAGAGAACATATTCTCTTAAGTGAACGTGTTCTATTAAGTGAAATCGGAAAAATACAGAACCACAAATAAAGAAATTGCTGCTGAGCGTTAAGAATCTTAAGATTTGCCCCTGTAATGGTGAATCTTTAGGTCTTTCCAAGAAAAAGGAGTCATTTATACCACAAAAGTGACCATGATAATTGTTTTTAGCGACATTTACATTCACTTAAGGGAACATGTTCTCTTAAGTGAGCGTGTTCTCTTAAGTGAAATCAGAAAATTTTCGGATTTTGCCCGTATTTCACTTAAGAGAACATGTTCTCTTAAGCGCGAGAATACGCTAACTAAGAAACCCTAGTAGCAAAGGAATGGAGTCGTAGTATTTAATAACAAGAACGTACGGACACTACGACAATAACAGTAAGACTGATTAATTATGCATGTAAGCAACTTATATATGCTGGATGGTTGGTGTTTAAGACGATTAGGTTGATCATTCACTAAAGTTACCAAAGTAATTTAGGAAGAATTATAGTTATTAAAATATGTTTAACAAGTCTCTGAACTAATCTGTTTTCTGCCATGCCATATTATTAGATAACAGTTATCTAATTAGTTAGAATGTCACAAATTCCCTATCTAAGAAAAATAGATAACTGTTACGCAATATTTTTAACATTGAGGCTAACAACGCGGTTGGAATTAAAGCTTGCTTTATCGCAAACACTGCTCGTATGTTGAAAAGTTAACTACCGATGTTAAATATCACTCAAGAAAACATCAGTAATTGAACATAGGAGAATACCCCATTAGAGGAACGTATCTGAAGGAAACAACAGTATGCAGTTTCAATGATAAATTATCAGTTATGGACAATGAAGCCCTTCGTTAGCACCATTTTGCGCCGGTTTCCGAAATGCTTTAGTTCCAGGTTGTCTGAAATAAGACTTTGTTTGTTTTCTTTAACTAACTCTATTCTTGTTTGCCGCCCTTTGAAAGCGAGAACCTATGCCCAATCAACGCCCATGTTTTACCGGAAGCTAATTTGTACAAGTCAAGATATATACTGTGCAACAGTACGACACATTGATCAGTTAACTTTTTAAGGCCATTTGTGCTTTCTCCCAGGATAGTCCCTCACTATGACTGATCATGGGACTTGTCGGTCCATGTCCGATCCACCTAGTCCACCAGACTGAGTTAACCGTTGACCTAACCGCGAAGTTGACGAACTGTAGCCAAGCTCTGCCAGCTGAAGCAAATATTGATAGTTTTAATAATAATATTCAGCACAATATAGAAAAATAGGATTATCACTAAATATCAAATTTAACATTAGTTGCTCTATATATATACCCGAATGCCTGCATCTTCAGCTAACTTTCGTATTCTACCACTTATTTTCAGAGTTGACGCCGTTAATTTGCTAAAGAAACTATTTGTATATCTTTATTTGTTAAATCCAAATATCTAAGTTTATATAGTCTGTTAATTGGAGAAAATGTCAAACAACACGATCAACAATACTACCTTTCTACGACAACCGGGAACACCCAAGGAATTCGTTCAACAGTCTTGTTAGGTTGTATTTGGCTTTGCAACGGTTGCAAGCAACCTGCTTATCGTCTACATAGTTTTTCGAAGTCAAAGATTTCGTTTACTGGGCTATCTTGCCGTCGGTGACCTGTGCTATGGTGCTGCATTTTTCTCGGCAGGAATGGTCAGACTATATTACCTAAGTGAGGGAATTTACCACATAGGTAGATCGCGAAGAACTTGCTTACTGATGCCTTGGTTCCACTTTTTTGCATTGGGCAACTTTTGGCCGTCTATAGGTACAATAACTGTGTGTGTTGATCGTGTACTAGCCATTGGACTGGTCAGCTGGTATCACAAGAATTGGAGCGCCCGGCAGGAATATAAGCTGATCCTGGTTTCTTCGCTTGTAGTGGCGATTTGTGTTATTCCTGCCTATATCTTGGCTGTCGCAAATCCCCTTGGAACTTTGACTGAGCACCAATGCTCTTTCTCCGATACTCATCCGCACTATTCAACATTCTACAGTGTATTCGGGACTGTAAGCGGAGTGCTTTCGGTATTGGCGAATCTCTACGTGCTGACAGCAGCCCGAAAACAATTCGCTAAGCTGGGCCTAGCCGAGACAGACAGCTATATTCAACGTCAGAAAAGTTTAACTGATTCTGTATCCGCAATTGTTGGAGCAACGCTGGTATTTGTGGTCCTACCCAGGCTGATCAGTACGCTAATCTATGCGGGACTGTTTCCCTATAACGAAATCATTGCAAGATCACTTCTGTTGGCGTATTTGCTGAACTCCACAGTTCCACTATTTCTATATTTGAAGCTTAATCGTGAATTTATGCTGCTATTTAAGTATGATGTCCTGAGGCATAAAAATACCGTGGTTTCTTTATCCTGTGCACCCACTCAGAACAGACTTTTCTTTGTGCAAAAGTAGTGATATTGTTAGCAGTGTCTAATTGGTCAAGATTAAACGCAAGGTATTTAATCGTTTTTGCGAACGTTAATGGAAAGTACCACCTGCAATGAACACACTTCTTGTTTTTTCGAGTATAGGGATTGTATCAATTCAGTATTGGGGAAATATACAGCTGCAAGCAGACTGTTATTGCCTACGCTGAGTCTGACAAGCATTTAAGGTTGACCAAATCATCATCATTGGCCAAATCACTTGAAGCTGTTATGTCCAATGCATCCAGTAACGTATTTGTTGAAAATCCCTGATGCAGCTTCTTTCGGACCACATGCTTTTTAGGATGAGCAGTCTAAAACATAAAGTTAAGACAGAGGCGCATCCAGGATTTTGGAAAAGGGGAGATCCGGACCCAAATTGTCTCCAAAATGCCCACATTTGCGCAAAAATCATATACTTTAAAATTTCGAATATTTCCGAAACGGGGCCCGGGACCCCCTAGACCCTTACCCCTTGGGCAGACTGACTGCACGTTTAAGTATATGTATGTGTCCACTTTGAATAAGACGATATACAGCATTGATTATTGACTATAGTCTAGCATAAAACTTAAAAGTTAATAAATTTTAAAAACTGTAGGAAAAGAAATAATAGGCGAAAAGTAGTCGAGTTTGACATCAAATTAAAGATCTCGTTCAGGAGAACACGCATATGTATAAATTAAGTGGATTTGGGGCGGTACATGATTCCAATGGCAAATACCCCGAAAATAAAAGTTACTCCGATCGCTACAACCTTCGGCTCATTTGAATGCTCTTTTCACGCTCTGTGAAACACATAATTAGGTCATCGCTCAAAACTGCTGCCTGCGAAAGTTATTCCTCTTTAAACCCCAAAAATGGGTAGTTTTAACATCTTTGGAAGGTTTAATCCAGCCTAGCGAAAGCTGTGAACTGAATCAAGTCAAGCCATTGGGCTACATTTTGCGCCTCATCATCATACACAAGAATGGACAATTGCAGCTTTGAATCTTGACGCATGCGTAAGATAAGTGTAATGGAATTAGTAAAATCTGATGTCAAATTAACCAAAAAATGGTCCAAAGCTAGATAAAGCCAGTTCATCTGCGAAGAAGAACTCTTATGCCATGGATTTGTGAAGAAGACCAATGATCAGCAAGATGGTATGTGGTTATTAATCAATGTCCAAGCAATAATTGTATAGATTGCTTTATGTTTGCCTAGCCAAAGTTGCCTAGTACTCGAAATTAAGCGAAATTCACAAATAGGGTCCAAGGTTTGCACTCAATCAGAGCATAAATCTTAGTCTTAATTATTATTCTAAGCTTAACTAATGTATGATTTACTAACAATATTAATCCAGAAGTTGTACAAGAAAGGGTAATTCGGTCACCATTCCCCCAATAATTGGAGTTGTTACTCCCCACGAAGATACACATTGACATTTCTTCTAATCTTAAAAGCGTATCAATGAGTTGTTATTCATAACCTGAGTCAAGTATAGCCTTCTTGGCCAATTTGTACATTATTATCGTCTGCATATGAATTAGCAGGAAGTCATTAACCTAAAATACGAAGTTTATATGTCTAATAGGCTGAAAATTAGCCATAAATCGCCTATAAAGTGAAGAATTACATTAAAAATAACAAATATTGGAAGACGGTTCAATATTAGATACGAAATAGCTAAGTAGGTAGTTGGTAGGGTTAATTAGTGATAATTGGTGATATTCAGTTAATATTTATTAAATTTTATAATTTTGGTCGGAAACATGACTTGGGCTTATATGAAAGAGAATTTGATTCTGATTCCAAAAATCCACACCCGACTTTTCAACTCCCAAAAATAAGAAAGTTATAAGTGAAACTGTTTTTATAAGATTACTTTTTATGACGTAATCTTATCACTCCTAAAAGGAGTGTGCTATTGGTTTTCCTTTGGCCTAAAGTTAAGGCAAACCTTTTTCCCTGTTTCATTGTCTGGGAGGTTGTCTACCTCCCAGGCTACAGCTCAGTCAGGTGTTGTTTTATTTTCCTCCTATTCTACTAGGCCTCTTTCTTCCAAGGCCAAGCAGTTGTCCTCGCTTGAACTCTTGGCCGAGGACAAGGACAACAAAGAAAATAGTAATATTAGCCCAAGTCATGCAGATTGGAGGGGGCTAATCTCCCTTATTAATAATATGAATATTAATATAAGTAGCTAGATATAGGTAGATAAATACGTCGCTTATTGTGATATAAATTTTAACTTGTAGAAAATTATGTATCTTATGTAATAAATAATTGGATAACGTTACCAAACTTCACAAAGTTCCCCTTTGGTTATGTTTATGTGTTAAAGAAAATTTCGCAAAGTTTCGTCGAATTTCAGCACCCAAAATTTATCAAAAATGGGTCAGTTGGGGGGTAATATTTTCCAAATCTCATTAATTTCGACCTCCGATGGCCAGCTGGCTCAACCCGCCGCTGCGCCCCAAATGCAAAAGGTGGCAAGCTTCTAGAAAGTTCTAGAACTTTCTGGAAGCTTTGCCTTAAAGTCAAAGCAAAATTCCGCCCCGAGCTCGCTAATGAGCTGTCACCGAGCTGTCAGCAAAACTGTCAGCTCGGTCCCAAAATCTTTTCCCCTCCCTTAGGTGCGTCTCCAGTGCAATTGTTATTGCATGGGGATTCAAACGCACCCTCCCTGGTTAGGACGCATAGGGACTTTTTCTCTGACACACTGGTTAGAGAAAAAGAAACTGAGTTTTTCACCACGAACACTCAACTTTAGGGGCCAATATTGGTTTTCTATGCCCGGCCAGTCCAGCAATATTCAGCTGAAGTGGCAATTTCATTTCTTACATATTCAGGCTTTTCTGGCCAGAATTTTTCTTCTTCTTTTTTAGGCCTACGGCCAATTTTCTTATATTGTGGAGGCCTTCGGACCATTTTTTATATACAACTTTGGGGCCTTTAAGGCCATGTTTTTTCACTTTTTATGAGGCCAAGGGGGCATATTTTTATGTATTTTTGGGCCATAGAGCCCCATTTTTATCAGCATTTTGGGCACAAGGCCAGCTTTTATTTCTCTAGCATGCGTGGGCCTTTGAGCCACTTTTTAGTTCTTTTAATTTAAATCCTTATTCTTATTATTTTATTATTTTAATAATGGGGCAGCTCATGTAAAACCCTCCTGTTCGATGGAGGTCTTGAGAATTGCCCCTACTTTCGTTTTTCTGTTATTCTATGCCGACACCCTCTTACTATTGAGGTTTGCTGACCTCCGTCCCTCATTATTCTATTTGTTTTCTCGTTCTTTTTATTTGCAATTTTCGGTCAAGCCACGACCAACGTTTTACCATTTTTAACAAAACCCTTTTGGTCTAAATTTGGGGTTTTTAGAGTAGAGTATGGGATAATTAAGTGGGGACCCAATCCCTGAATTTGAGCTAGAGGGTCTCTTTTCTACGACCCTAAGTTGCTGAGTTAGTTGAATGAAACGTTCACCCCACAGCCGGCAACTGGGAGTTACCGGCCATATTGTTTTACCATGGCTTCGTTAAGTCTCAAAACCTCTCTGTCCGTAATTATGTCTGTTTGCTGTAGGTCGGTACTGAAAATTAGTATGTGACTAAATATACGAAACTAATTTCAAAACCGAGTCCTTAAAATAATCAGTAGTCTTTAGTTTGTAATTTTAAAATAATTAATAATCAAGCGTTTCACGGGGAATGACCGGCTTCCCCATTAATTTATTTAATTGTTGTTAGTAGTTTTGCATAGTATTGATTGCTTAACAATCATTACTCACACGACATTACAATCACTTTCCAAAGTTCAAAATTTCTCTGAATTACCAAAGTTCTGCGCTAAAAGTAGGGTTTTGGAATTTCAAAACCCACACCAAGTCTCCATAAAACTTCACTAAATTTAATAATCAGTTTTATATTACAAATGTAAAATTAAAGCAATGGTTAATAAAATTAAAGTAGCAATTGTGGCTAAAGCTAGGTATTGTTAATTCCGTTTTATAATTGTATTGTTTGTTTATAATGTTTTATAATTGGATTAATTAGATAAGAAATTGTATGTTTGAGTCTGTGTGAGACTGTATGAATGGCGTTGCCTATTGAATTGTACGATCATATGTGCGGTGACTTGCGGAAACTCCTTCTGTTCGACGAAGGTTGCGAGCACCGCTGGAGTGACCAAGACTCAGATCATAAGCAGGAACGAGGTATATTTGTGATTTGTATGAATGTTTGCTTCCCAGTTGATATGAGTGTACTCTAGCCTAAATGTTGCATAAGTGAAGTATAAATGTTTATTATTCAGTAGTCTAATTGTTGTACAAATGTTGCATAAATATTGATTAGCTAGTAAATGCTATTACGTAGTTCAGCGTTAGTTTGCTCAAGATATGTGTGAATGCTGTGATTTATGTGAAGTAATTTACGATCATAATTGAGCAAGTGACCGTCCCAATGTGTAACAATTACCTATGTGCATGGCGCGTACGAAACAACAAAATTTACACCAAAGTTCATGCAGTACGCAGGAAAGTAATAATTAGTAACGTAGTTTTAGTAGCCAAGTCTGGTATGAATGTCAGAAGGTCTGCAAATGTACTGTTACGTAAGAAATCTAGGTTTAGGTTCAGTATAGTATGTATGCAAATGAAATGCAAATGTATACAAATTTAGGTATTGACCATAGGATCTAGGGTTACGGGGACCCCGTATTAAGTCCTCAACAGTCTGAAACAGAATGTTCTCGATTCGTCCGCGTAAGCCACTCCTTGTCAAGAGTGCAGACGAATCGCAAGTGAAGGAATCCTTCATATGATCAGTTTTGTTGCCGACATTAATATAACTCGTAATAAAAGGACACTACTCCCAAAACTCTATATATATATTAACAATACGTAGGAGTGGCAATGAACAATTAGTTCGGGCTATATTTGTGGTATCGTTTGTTAGATGCCATTATTGCCATACCCGACCGATTTAGTCTTGTTCAATTCACATTTTGCTCACCATAATGACCGCAACCGTGATCTAGCACCATTTCATGCCGGTGCTTACTTTAAAGATAAATCTAGCGGAATTCCGTTACGCAAAGGCTAGCAAGGTAGAAAAATCAACCTTGCTCATTTGGTGATTAATACAAATCTAGTCCACGATGATTATTCACAAATGGCAATAATAGGTATCAACAATTCAACAATCTAACTTAATATTAAGTAATAATCGGTAACGTACCTGAAATAAGCAAAATACCACTTACTTACGTAAGTATTATGGATAGTCTACTAGAACCATCTTCTGATAAAGGCAAAATTACCAGATTCAGGAATTCAACACGTTCTCGACTCTAATGATTGCCGAAATAGGAAGTTGTTACCTTCCTCATTGAGAACCAAGAAAATGGCGGTTCTACGTTCGATTATTGTGTTCTCTCTAAAGTGATATGTTAACTCTCTTCTAAGCTAATTATTATTCGCAAAGCGTAGGAAGTTGTTACCTTCCTCCCGGGGTCTAGAAATCAAAAGGTCCTAGTTTCGATCATTTTTCAGAATAATTGTGTTTCTTGTGTTAACTGAGCAAATGGGTACCTATCTGCTTTTAATGGGCCCAAAACTGTATCAATTTCATGTTATAGGTTTTAATAGTACAGAAGCAGACTGTACAAAGCAAAATCAAGCTGAAATCTTAATTTCATGATGTAATCGCAATTTCTTGCATAGGAGTGCAAGAAATTGCCACAAAACCAGTATTTCGCTTAAAGCTAATTGCCAGCGTTATGATTTTTGTTAAAAGCGTTCAGAATTCGTAATGATTCACCTAAACTTCAAGTTTTCTCAACAGCTTTGAATTTACAAGTTTATTTCAAGTTGCGAAAGCCATAATGTGAGTAATGGTTGCTGGGTTCGAATCAAGCACCTATAACTTGTACTAATGGGTTTTAACCCATTTGATTCAGGTGCAGCCAGCGAAAAAGATTGATCCTGCTCTATCTGAAGTCAGACTGTCATCTCATTTGCATCTTATCAGTATATAGTAGCCTGTCGGATCAGATTAATCAGAACGGATGATTGAGTCGTATCATATTGGAACTAGTTGATTTAAGGTACATTGGAGTCGATAGAATCGGATTTATTAGTCGAAGCAGAGACAGTCTCAAGCAAAGCATCTGAGTCAATTGTGGGATCTAAAACCTAAAACCCGAACTTTTCTTGTATCTTTTGAAACCTGAACTTTGTGTCAAACAGAATTTCATTATTTCCAATCGAAAATGGATTCTACCGTTCAGTTTTTCGTTGTGGAAATCGGGGTTGTCATCCCGGCGTCTCTGGCCTAAACCACTCGATTGTCAACCGTATTATTCAGAGGTAGAAGCACAAAAGAAGAGGTTAAATTAAATCAAATTCTGTACTAACACCATAACCGTATACCAGGCATCTCCCAACCGGACCGACCCTTGTATTGTCCCCACAGGTGACCGAATAGCATCCCAAAGTGCTATTGTTACTAGCATTTCGGGCTCACCCAAAGACCGGAACTTTGTAATACTAACTCATTTAATTTAGTTAATTCAAACTGTTCAGTAGCTTTGTTTATCAGTAATCCACTGTCCTTGGTAAGGAGGACGGACAAAGAGTCTTAGTCTAACAGCACGAACACAAGCATATAGGGACTGCACAATAGAGTTTAGTAATAGGCCCTATATGTAGTCAATTAGTCAGAAAGAGAAGAAAGAAGGAAATAGTTAAACCGAGTTAAAGCATCAGAAACCTTTTCCCTATTAACAATTAATATTTTGGGTAAATTGAGTACTGTCAACTCTGGCAAACCATATTTTGTTTGCCTGTAGCATCTGAATTGTGTTATTACCAATTGTTCATATCGCATACTGTTCGTAATTCGTCTT
The DNA here is from genome assembly GCA_030248195.1 of Trissonchulus latispiculum. Taxonomy (NCBI): domain Eukaryota; kingdom Metazoa; phylum Nematoda; class Enoplea; order Enoplida; family Ironidae; genus Trissonchulus; species Trissonchulus latispiculum. The sequence goes on along the minus strand of JASAND010000764.1, from coordinate 9,826 downwards.
ACTCCTCGTACGCATTGTAATAATCTCTACTATTGTTATTATTATTATTATTATGATTATTATTAAACTGTCGTACCCTATTACTGGATTTGTCAACTAAGGCATAAGGATCAGATCAAGCTCGCATACAGCTGCCCTGCACAAGTAAGTGACTAATTTGAACCCTTGGTCCCTACAAAGACATTGCCGCCATCATCGTTTCAGAATCTTGATTTGATAATCAAGATCAACAATCAGTGTTCTTTGATACATACCTGATTTATCAATCTCTGAAAAGAAAGTGTCGACCCCGCTTGCTATTGATATCCATCGGACACTTGTCTTCATCAAACGGACCAACCGAAATCAAATTACCAACCGAATTTTATTTCTTTCTAATTCTCTTGAATATTTATGGTGATATGTTTTTTGTGTCCAATTACATATCCTGCAAGAACTAAAACATATCTCGCAAATTGTTTGTGGCAAGATGGCAAATGTCGAAACTGTCTCACAGATTACTAAACAAACTAGACAGACTACAAGAAGCTTCAAAATTTGCAATGTTTCGAAACTTTCCTTAAGGTGCGGAATACATGGGGTTCACACCAAGGAAAAATGCCTCATTTATGTCACTTCTTTCTGCATACTTTTAAGGTTCCTCCTAGATCGTTTTGAGGGTTAGATGATACATGACTGTTTCGTCTGCGGACAAGCCGCCGACGCAAGAGATAATGCATCCTTTCTTGATGATCTATTCTCCAACACTTTCGATAAGTATCAGCGTTTCACGTGAACTTCGAAAGTTGAAATCTGCGCGAAAAGCTATTCTCAAAGTCCAGGAACACGGCACATTGATGGAGCATTTTATACTCACAATCCAAAACTAGGTGGTTCGATCCCCTACATGGACACTTTTCTTTCTGGACTTTTCCTTTGCGCCTTGCGTTCTCACGATCGCGTGAAATTCTGCTGAAAAACTCGATTCACAGTAGAATCTTTACCTGAGACTGACTCCATAGACTTCGTTTCGACGATTGAGGATTCAATCTGACGGGCCGCCAGAGTTAGCGCTTTTAGAGGGTCAGGTGCATGCCTGTTTTCTTTAGCAACCGTTGACGAATCCTACTTGAGGCTGCCCTTTCCACGATCTAAAATTTTCGGTCAAAAAGTGGTATTTTTCTAAAAAACTACTTTCAAATTTTGAAATACCACATACATCGGGTAAAAGCTGACGCCAAGGCGGTCCTGAAAATCTAATCGAAAAACTTTTCCACTGACCGAGTCACGAGTAGTAGCCAGTCAAAGTCGAAGAAGCGGCAAAGATCAACGGATTTTGAAAATCGAAAAAATGGAATAACTCATGCAATTTGCAACCAATAAAGTTGAAATTTGGTGTGTAGAACTTTAAGACAAGAGGAACAGTTTCTTGAAAACATCACGGTAGTACTATACCAATCTTTTTGTACATATATGTATGCATGTATGTACATTTTGTACATACATACATAAAGCGGCGCCCTTTGAAATCGCACGGGAAATTTCAAAAAAAATTCACGAAAGAAAAGATTTCTTCAGTCCGGTTCAGAAAATATATACTTTATGGTAGCTATCTTGAAGCGTTTTTGAGATATAAAGAAAACAATTTCGCTTTCTACATTTTTTGGTTAGACTTTAGTTTTTAGCATCATGACTATTTAAAAGGTCAGAATTCTGGAAATGAGTGTATTTTCCTGAAGCAGAGTGGGGAGCAAAAATATGCCGCTGGGCCAAATATATATATTCTATGATGTAAACAGAATTTTGATTATATACTCAAACGTTTTTTTAAATTTATTTAGGTCAAGGATTGCATTTAGCGCAAATCAAACCACCATGTTTGTAATTTTGGGATATGCAAAATCTCCGGTTCCAGATGATTTTAAAATATGTGCATTGTTGTGGTTTACTCTAAATGTTGCTTCTCATTTCTGGTAATATGTAGTTTTAATAATTAGTAACACTTAGTGTAAGCTGTAATGAAATTTTCATGGCTTTACTTCTCTCGACCGATCTTGATACTTTGTGGTTATGGTTACTGATCCATGAAATTCGAAATATATAATTGAGTTCATTTGAAGCGAAACATAGCCAAAACTTAATTCAGACAGTTTTCTGCCTAGGAATCATGCCCTTTTTGGGAACTCCTTGGCCAATATATATTTATTTCGAACCCGTATGTGGTCAGTAAAACTAAAAAACTGAAAACGGGAGCCGACTCTGAGGCGGCGCTAGGACTTCAAAGGTCCACGCTGGAAATGCTAGTTGGCCTTTTGGTACTACTAGGTTTGATGCAAAATAGTTTAAGGTTTGAAAAAATTCCACATAGTGTTGAGTCCCGTAGAATCACCCCAAGTTTGTGTTATCGGGTCAAAACTCAACATAACCTGTATACAGTCTTTGTTTCGCCCTTACCGTCGTGTAGAAGGTACGGTGCATAAATTTTGCAAAGACACTCCTCAAATATAGAACTTCGTTATGCTCGATAAAAGAATTTTTAAATGTGTTTCTATTTTTCTGGAAAATGCAAATTGGACATGATAGGTTCGCACGCAGGTAGGTACGTAGGTACGCAGGTGAAAGTTTGTTTTTATGAACTGTGGCTAACCTAACCAAACGAGTCCCAATTTCCTCCACCTAATGCTCCAGTACTGCCTCAACTTGCGTGAAAAATATGTTGCAAAAAATTTTACATTCTTAAAGATGCATTATATTTAAGATGCTTTGTACTTTAAGATGCTAAGATGCTTTAAGATACCTTTGTGCTTATCAATTACGCCAAAGTACTTCGGCGGAATCGTCTAACATTTTGCCTGTACAACCACAACTTTACATACAAGCCAATTACTTTACACAGACGTGCATGAAGTTAGGTCACTAACCCTCGCTGCAAATTTTACAAATGCTAGGCTACTTTCTCAAACAATGAGTGAAGATTGCTCCAAAAGGTGCTTTCATGGTTCCAGCCGCGATTAGACGCGCATAGACTTGAGTCGACGCACACATATACGCTCCTGTGTTTGTTTCTGAGATCGGGCCATACATATGCTGGGGGGGTTGGGGGCTTCACCCCACCAGAGGGATTCCTCACCCCGTCCCCAGAAAAATGGTTTTCCCCTTTGGGCACAAAACCGGAAAAATTTGGTTTTCCGGCCGCCGGTGCACCCCTCTAACTTCCCTCCTACACATTTCTGGTTCGGACTCCCTGCAACAAGATGTTAAACCGCTAAAAGTGCAAGTTGGCTGGTGCGTTGACGCGTGCGCTAAGTACGATGACGAGCGTCTTTGTACCATTACGACTATGAAAGCATCATTTTACAGGTGTTAGCGTATTTTGAACTAAAGTAGTGCCATATCAAACAAGCTGACCCCTAAAACGGGTATAGTTCTGCATACCGAGCATAAAAGTCTCCTGAAGCTACAGAAAATGCAATTGCGGTAGATGGATGTAATTGGCATTAACGAGTAAACCTGAGTAAACGGCTTAAGTTTAGGTATATAACGTTTTTACTGGGTCTACTTTTTGCCTGATGATAAAACACTAACTAACACGAAGTCCGTTCCTCTGTGTTTGATTTAGAACAATTTTTGAATCAAGTGTTCGAGAAGTGTAAAACCCACCATGAACACAATTTCCTTCTAAAAGCTATGTTAATTCCCTACCTCAGCTGCCTGGACCTAAGGTGGAATCTAGAGGCGGAACGACTGTAGGTACTTAGACCGGGCCTAAATCCAGGAATTTACCTAAATTCTACCAAAACTCACTAACTCTACCTCCACTGGACCATCAATTCTCCATAGCGTAGCCAACTGTAAGTCGTTGTGGCGTAACAATGAATTTAATATGGAATAAACAAATACCGGCCGTCGCGTAACAAAATCGAACATCAACTGATTCATAGGATCAGATCTAAGCTGATCAATTTAGCTAACAGACTAAACGTTGCACACATCAGTAACAAATAGTTTTAGTGTTTGTTTTTAAGGTTGAGTTGCAACACGTTAATTTAGTTGATTCTCAACATCCTCCCCTGGATAGAAAAATTTTAGCGCCTGCTAAAATACAAGATGGAGAAGAGATGCTACCGTAATTCAATAGTTAAAAAGAAATTTCAAAGGTAAACATAGATCTCACACAATTCCCATGAGACCAGTTATAAGGCACGTATCCTGGCACGTTTACCCATGGTTAAAACAAATAAACCACAAATAGAAGTTAAGAGAAATTAAAGTTAAAAAGTGGTAGCAAAGTGGAAGTCATAGACAGGCGAAGTATAGCGAAACACAGAGAGAATAAAGTAAACGAAACAATGCAGTAAGTAGTTGCAACCAAACTAGGTATAGCGAAAAGAAGAAATCAGAAAATAGAAAAATAAAGGGAACGACCCACCTTAGTTATCGAGTACTGTGAACACGTTTCCAAAACCTAAAACGTTTACTCCAACCGTACAACTCCATCATAGCTCATGATTCTTTCCACTGAGCTCAGACCACATGGGCATGGCACAACCTAAGTGCAACTTGTCATGCAGGAAGTATAAAGCAGACTAATGAGAACGCTCACAATTCTAATTTGCATAAACGCAACGTAGTTATAAACTTGCTAAAACTAAATTAGTGATGCTTAAATTGACAGGAAGGGCAGAAAGGCAGACTAACAAAATCAAGATGCATGCGCCAAAACAATTCCAAAGGAAGAGGGCAGAAAAGTTATTTTTAAGCAAATTCGAGCCGCAATTGCAAAGCCAAAACAGAAAAAATACAAAGCAAGAGGAACTATTTCGACCCCCTTTGGTTAAAAAAACTAGAGGAAACTATGCTAGCCCAATGCTGAGCATAGGCTGATTTCGTACTAAGAGATGGTTCTGTAACGATAAACATAGCCAAATTCCGTGTAGGTAGATCTGCCTCCAGGCAGAACAAAAAGGATTTTATATTCGGAGTCGGCAGGTCTAAAGAATCCTTATAGGCAGCTTTTCGGAAAAATTGGAGGTAAAACGTTTTTGATCCTGTTTTACCTGTAACATTTTATAACTCACATTAACATTATCTATGAACAAATAGAGAGCTTTAACATTAGTGCAAAGACTAAGACTGCAAAACATGCCTAGTCAATTTTAGATTTAGCATCTATTTTGTCCATAGATCAAAAGCTCACGCTTTTGTTTCATCATAACCGGCGCGCGGTCACCTCGCGACGTTTTTAATAATTTCAAATTTTGACATGTTATTGCTGAAGAAAGAAGCAACGGAACACTTTTGATATTTAGAAATAGTAGCAATGGCAACACGACAAGTAACAGTAATGTGGCATAAACGGGAACACCTGTATTCAAAGCATTTTGATCCCATCATCCGTATGAACTGGACTGTTGAAAACTATGATATCCCACTTTGTAGTCCAAACCAGGTCGACAACATGTCCACGTGTTTTCTTGTAAATACAATTTGCAATGCCGAAAATCAGCCGAATCTTGACAATTTTCAACACTTTTCGAACTTTACAAATATGCACAATAACTGCATCAATCGATAGCTTAGACGCATATTTGCTTGTTATTTGTTTGCCAATTTGCCAATTAAAGTTCCAATCTTGTCTCGGTCTGAACAGGAAGTGGAACTGTGGAATGGCTATAACATTTTTATTCCAAGCCAAAATCATCTAAAATTGAACACCAACGCCGAGGAGCTATCACTGTGAGCATTTTGAGCGGCGGTGGAAGTTGGGACCCTGGCAGCAAAAACATCTTAAATATTAAAATATGCACATTTGGAGTAACTGTTTTACAAAATTATTTTGTCTACTATTTGATTTTGTAAAACGATTCAGCTAATCATGATCTTTAAAATGATGTCTTGCATGCGCAAAGTGCACCAATCTACTTCAGTGACTTTTGACAATAGTTCAGTTAAAAAGAATAAGCAAAAATTCACAAAAAAATCCGTCCCTCAACACGATCGCACCAAAGGCGACAGATGCACTGCAGAGTTATTCTAACTTGTTAACTTGTTTGCAAACCTGCAGAGTTGTATGTAGCAATCTTACAGCAAAAAACGTGATCTTGCACAAACTTTTAAAAGTTAATTTTTCATTTTCCTATCTTTAGTTTAGCGCCCTTTAGCGGCCCTACACAATGACAGAAGGAATATTATGCAAAATTTTCTTGTCCCCTTTCGTGGGCCCTTGCGAACTAAAATATTTATGAGTGCAAAATTGGAGAAGGTCAAGAAATCGGCAAAAAGTGGCCCACCCTGAAATATTGAAATGTATAAGCACCTTTCCAAACACTGGTTGACCCAAATGATTTTTTATTCATCTATTTGATTATACGATTCAGCTCATATGAGCTTTAAAATGATGTACAAAAACGCTGCCTAACTCTCAAATTGGGTAGGTTATGATTGTTTCAATATGGGCCTCAATGCTGTCACACTACAGCCAGTTGCACTGTTTCATCCATTTAACTGCATCACTGTTTGAGTTTGAATATGCCATAGAAGTGGAATTAGTGCCCCCTGATCAGTTTGAATTGCGTCATACCTAGATAAGAAGTATTTCAGAATTTCAGAATATTTTGTTTTGCATATAAAACTATTTTGCAGAGACACTCTTCAAATATAGAACTTTGTTATGCTCGATAAAAGAATCTTTAAATGTGTTTCTATTTTTCTGGAAAATGCAAATTGGACATGATAGGTTCGCACGCAGGTAGGTACGTAGGTGCGCAGGTGAAAGTTTGTTTTTATGAACTGTGGCTAACCTAACCAAACGAGTCCCAGTTTCCTCCACCTAATGCTCCAGTACTGCCTCAACTTGCGTGAAAAATATGTTGCAAAAATTTTTGCATTCTTAGAGATACATTATATTTAAGATGCTATCACCTTTGTTCTTGTCAATTACGCCAAAGTACTTCGGCGGAATCGTCTAACATTTCGCCTGTACAACTACAACTTTACATACAAGCCAATTACTTTATACAGGCGTGCATGAAGTTAGGTCACTAATCCTTGCAGCAAATTTCACAAATGCTAGGCTGCTTCTCGAACAATGAGCGAAGATTGTTCCAGAAGGTGATTTCATGGTTCCAACCGCGCTTAGACGCGCGTAGACTTGAGTCGACGCACACATAAAGCTCCTGTGTTTGTTTCTGAGATCGGCCATACATGTGCTGGGAGCGTTGGGGGCTTCACCCCAGCAGAGGGATTCCTCACTCCCGTCCCCAGAAAACTGGTTTTCCCCTTTGGGAACAAAACCGGAAAAATTTGGTTTTCCGGCCGCCGGTGCACCTCCCCAACTTCCCTCCTACACATTTCTGGTTCGGACTCCCTGCAACAAGATGTTAAACCGCTAAAAGTGCATGTTGGCTGGTGCGTTGACGCGTGCGCTAAGTACGTTGACGAGCGTCTTTGTACCATTACGACTATGAAAGCATCATTTTACAGGCGTTAGCGTATTTTGAACTAAAGTAGCGGCATATCAAACAAGCTGACCCCTAAAACGGGTTTAGTTCTGCATACCGAGCATAAAAGTCTCCTGAAACTACAGAAAATACAATTGCGGTAGATGGATGTAATTGGCATTAACGAGTAAACCTAAGTAAACGGCTTTAAGTTTAGGTATGTAACGTTTTTACTGGGTCTACTTTTTGCCTGTTGATAAAACACTAACTAACACGAAGTCCGTTCCTCTGTGTTTGATTTAGAACAATTTTTGAATCAAGTGTTCGAGAAGTGTAAAACCCGCCATGAACACAATTTCCTTCTAAAAGCTACATACTTTATCCTTGGATCATTGTAACGCTTTCTTCCCACCTTATAGCGATCAGCAGCCTGCTGAGAATCTACACGAAGAAAAGTGTTTTGTTGTTTCATGTTTCATTCGATTGATCCACCTTAGTTATCGACTACTGTGAACACGTTTCCAAAACCTAAAACGTTTACTGTTTAACCGTACAACTCCATCATAGCTCATGATTCTTTCCACTGAGCTCAGATCACATGGGCAAGGCACAACCTAAGCGCAACTTGTCATGCAGGCAGTATAAAGCAGACTGATGAGAACGCTCACAAATCTAATTTGCATGAACGCAACGTAGTTATATACTTGCTAAAACTAAATTAGTGATGCTTATAAATGACAGGGAGGGCAGGATGATGATGAGGATGACGAATGATCTTTAAAATGATGTCTTGCATGTGTAAAGTGCACCAATCCATTTCAGTGACTGTTGACAATAGTTCAGTTAAAAGGAATAAGTAAAATTCACAAAAAATCCGTCACTTAACACGGAGGCGACAGATGCACTGCAGAGTATATTCTAACTTGTTTGCAAACCTGCAGAGTTGTATGTGGCAATCTTACAGCGAAAAAAAATTGCACAAACTTTTAAAAGTTAATTTTTCATTTTCCTATCTGGAGGCCCTTTGGCGGCTCTACACAAGGACAGAAGGAATATTATGCAAAATTTTTTTGTCTCCTTTCGTGGACCCTTGCGGACTAAAATATTTATGAGTGTAAAATTGGAAAAGGTCAAGAAATTGGAAAAAGTGGCCCACCCTGAAATATTGAAATGTATATGCACATTTCCAAACACTTGTAATGTGTGAGTGTGATGTGTGTAATTTTAGTGAGTTTATTTTATTGTCAAATTTTAGTAAGAGTGGTGTTTTTGATGAGAAATATGTGTTGTGTAAATTTGGGTTGAAATTAGTCTAAAGGTGTTTGTTTTCTTATGTTGAAATGCGCTATGTTTTATTCAGCCCACTTAGCGACTAGGTGGCGCTGCTGAGCTAGACTTGTGGAAGCGCATAGTCGGGTCTGCAAGAGGGTCTCAAATTCAGCCAATCAAAATTCACTAGGCGTCTTTCTCAACCTTCACTTTAAAAACTAGTCAGTCTCGTTTAAAGCTTCTCAACGTGCGGTCGGGTTTATCTTTACGCTCTTATTTTCACGTGTGCCCCTTTTGCCCTTTTCTTTTGGACTCTCTCTGGTAACCGTAAGTTATTGATTTGTTTTATTTTTACACATAGGCTCCAAGGCGACCTTGGGAGCCCACTCAAAACTTACTAGAGGTGTGTTTCTGAGTTTTTATTCCCTTTTTAATGGGCAACTAATTTGACCGTTCATTTTAGAAAAAGGGTTTTATTATGCTAAATTAAATGGATTAATTAGCCGCGACGGCTTAGGGATTGATTAGTGAGATAATAGTTTTGTTGAAGGGTTTAAATAATTGCTAGGGGTTTAACTTGTTTACGTAGACTATTTTATATATGCCACGAAAGTTTGTTCATGCCATGTTTAGTGTAACTAATTCCTAGGGTGTATGTTGGTGCGAGTTTTTCTGTTTTGTAATCTTTGCTGGTGAATATTCCATTGTCAAAATTTTCGTTACTTATGTATTTTTCGGGAGTCTCTCCCTTGTTTGTTTTTCTATTAAATGTGGTCTCAGTAGCTGAGCCATTAGGGTGTGTTTAGTTAGGTTTTTATTAGAATTGTATAGTCGGTAGGTAGGACGCTGAGTTATTTCCCGAATTTAGGTAGGCTAATTATTTACTGAGTGTGTATTTAATTTTATCAAAGTTTCTTTAGTAGTCAAGTTGCTAGGCCGTCATTTGTCCCTTTAGTCAGTTTCGTTGGTGATTCGTTAGGCATATTTAATTCTTGGCGAGATCTGCCCAGGTCGACTGGAACATAAGTCTCCTCCAGGTTCGTCGTTTCCATACGCGCACAGTTTCCACCCGTAAAGCTTGGTTGCCCCAACACTTCCAACTTTACATTAGGCTGCCAGTCTTCGACCTTTTCTTTGTC
>JASAND010000763.1:0-14920 GCA_030248195.1 Trissonchulus latispiculum | reverse complement strand
CAAGGGTCAGTTTCTGGTCCAACGCTCTTTCTGGTATTTATAAATGAGGTTTTGTTGTTGCTAAATAGAGATCTTTGTACTGGATATGCTGATGATTTAAAGTTTTCTGCTGCAGGATCTGGATAGACAACAAGTCTTGCAGAATGCTTTAGATCGTTTTTTGAATTGGACGTCTCAATGGCAATTAACTGTATCTTATCCTAAATCAATGGTTTTGTATATTGGTCGGAACAACGACCATGTGCCTTATTTTGTGGTCCTGAAGCATAAGTGGGGTAGAAGGTTGCTCAGACTTGGGAGTGTTGATGACTTCAAACTTAAGTTTTTCTGTTCATATTAGTCGCATAGTGGACAAAGCTTATAGAGTTTTATATCTCATCACTCATAATTTTGTTTCGAATGATTGTTCTCTAAAACTCAAACTGTATAAATCTTATGTGGTTCCAATTTTATGTTATGCATCTGAAGTATGGAACCCATGGCTGCTAAAAGACATTGAAATGATTGAAAATGTACAGAAAAGATTTACTCTTTCCTTTCAACATTTACGAAATCTGAATTATAAGGATAGATGTGCAGAATTGGATATTCTTAGTCTAGAATTTACTAGACTAGTTACGGACCTTGTTTTTGTGTATAAAATGATATTTGGATATAATATAATTAATATGTTTGACTTTTTCGAGTTACAGCCTTGCATGCATAATACGCGTGGTCATTTACTAAAGTTGCGTTTACCAAAATCAAATTTGAATTTACGTAAATTCAGTTTCCCATGTAGGATTGTACTACCATGGAACGCTCTGCCGGAATCTATTATTTTGAGTAAAGATGTGGTGGATTTTAAAAGAAAATTGTTGTTAAATAAAAGTGTTCTGTTTCATTATGTAAAAATGTATGCTCATTGAATGCATTTTTTATGTTTATTTCTTGAAACTGTTTATGTTACAGTGTTATTTCAACGTCTGTTTCCGTCTATAACGCCTGGAGTAAACGTTTTCGTTTCGTTTTCGTTTCGTTCGTTTGCATGTACTGTTAGACTAGCTGCTAGGAATATATATATACATACGTAAATTATCTTCATTTTGTTGTGTAGAAGTACCGCAGGCTCTACTACTAGGAGAGGTCTAAGGATATGATGCTAAAGCTATTGGTCCAAGTCAGGAGGAAATAGAAGATCGTGGGAGAGTCCTAAATTATTCTTGAATATAAATTTTCCGTATAAATGGACATGTAAAATGCGCTGGTTAGTATGAAGCACTTATCAAAGAAAACGTTTGCTAAAATAAAAGTTCGAATAAAGCTCGAGCACATATATACCGTAGCTGTAGGTTATTTATGAACTATAAACCAAATGTATCGTGGATATGCATAATAATTTACATTTACAAACCGCGAATATGGGTTGTTCGGCGAAGCTGTGCCCATATTAATTCGCTCACAACCTAGTCCTCTTCTATTTTTTAACCTAGCCCCATATTAAGCATATTAAAGACTAGTCCTCTCTTGATTTTGCAACCTCACCATCACCCATATTACTTTTTCATGCTCCAGAGGAGCATTTTTATTTCTTGTATATATATATAGATATATGTTCACTGTTCTGGGCTTATTCTAGTGGGGGGGGTGGGGGCCCCATAAACACCTTTCCTCCCCAAAAAAATCGTCCCCCCCCAAAATCGCCCCCCCCAAAAAGTGGGTGCCCCTTTTGGTACCAATTTTTGCTCTGAAAAAATCGCTCAGAAGGCCAAATTTTCAAAAATTTTCCGGCTTCGCCGAAGATTTTTAGTCGATTTTTGCCTATTTAAGCGCTATTTTTGCACTAAAAATGAACTTTTTTGGGGATTACTATTTAAACAGCGCTATTTTCAGCATGTTTTTAGAAAAGTTTTGAAAAATTTTCGCCCGCCCCCCGAGGGGCCCCCCAAAGAGCCCCCCAAGAAAAAATTCCCTAGAATAAGCCCAGCTGTTCAGGGTATTCTTAGGGTTTGTTTCAGGGGTCGTTTTTGTTAAAAAACAGATTGTTCATACCAGAAACACTAATTTTTGTAGCATGTTGTTTGGATTGGATAAACGCAAAAGTTATCAAAAATGTTTGGATATAGATTTAGAAAACTGGCCTATTTCTTGGCAAACATTTGGGCACCCAGAAAATTTCGGAGAAGCGATAATCCCCGAGAGGGGGCGATTACGGGGAGAGGGAGGAGAGATTTTTGTAAAAAATGCCTTGGATACACTAGCGGATCCAGGATTTTGGACGAGGGTGGCTGTAAAATGTTTCCACCAAGGGGTCAGGGGGCCGGAGTCCTCCAGAAGTTGAAGCAATTTTTTATTTTTGCAATAAAATCGGTCTTCGGATCTTTAATTCTTTTCGTTGTGAAGAACGGAGAAAATTTTTAAATTATATACTGCAGCACATTTTAGGCAAAATGGTAATTTTCCCCGAAACATCGATTGCATTTCACGATTTTTCTTCATAAATGCCATAAATATGCCGTTAAAATTGGAAAACTGACGCGAAATGGTTTTTGTCTTTCCCCCTATTTTTCTCAATTTTTTATGCCTTCTAATCGCGACGGGGGGGGGGGCGGCCGCCCCCCCCCTGGACAGGGTATGTTTTGCGGATTTTTGCTTCCCGGTGGGGGAGGGGGGAGATTTCTTGCAAAAATGAGCCAAAAATAGGCATTTTCGGCGTATTTTACACGTAGTTCTCAAAAATGCCAGGATTTAAGCTAAAAATAGCCATTTTTACAAAAAATCTCCGACTAAGCCGGAAAATTTACATTTGGGCCTCCAAACCATCCGGGGGGGGGGCGAAGCAAAAATCCCGGGAGGGGGCAATTTCGAGCGGGGGGAGGTAAGTTTCGGTGCCCCCCCCTGTAAAAATACCCTGGCCCCGGTTCCGGTGCATCTCTAGTACAGGGCGCCTACTATTCCTATTTTTCCTATTTTTTCCTTTATTTTTCAAATATTCCTATTTTTTCCTGTTTTTGCCTAAAATTCCTATATTTTCCTATTTTTTCATGAATTTTGGGACGATTTTATTATATATATTTTAACTGTGGAAAACTGGTAGGATTTTCTGTTATAGCCATGGGGGGGGAAACCCACATTTTCGGATTTTGGCTGGAACTTTTTTATTATAAGGGTTATCTGAGAACTTTATATACCATCGTACTTGGCGTACTTAGAACTTTCTTTTAAGCCTATTTGCACTTCTCTAAGTTGTACCGTTAGAGCGGTATAATGCAAAAAGTAGCGGGGGAAAAAACCCAATGGGGGAAAAAACCCAAATGGGGGGAAATAAACCCACCCCTCACAGGTCTTAAAAATTGTTCTATCGCAATTCTGACACTTCCAGTGTAAAATTCAACCCTTTTTTAGTTAGTATGAACCAAAAAACCCGATCTAAGTAGCTTTTTTTGAGATCTCATGTGCCGTTGAAAATGCAGCATCAACTGGCCAGGTTTCATAAAGTTTAACACATAAACATAGGGCAATTTTTGAAAAATGCTAAAAATGATGTAATTTGATAAAACTTATTATTCTATCGTGTAGAGAATGGTTGTTTACGTAGAATTGGCTGTTAAAATCCACAATTGTACCTGTATTGGGTCCTCCAGCTGCGAAATGGCACTTTTAAGGTTTTTAGCCCCTAGCTAGCCAGGTAAGCAAAATTGTCCGAATCTGACCGCATGGGATGACGCAGCGTGCTCGATATTACCGTGCTATAGTCTCTAATTGTTTCCGTGTTGAGTTGTTAAAAAATTTTTCAAAAAAAATTGGGTGGGTTTTTTTCCCCCGCCACGTTTGGCAATGTGCCAGACTAACGGTACAGCGGATCGGTCTAATTTTGGCTGTGTGCAAAGAGGAAGAGTTGCCATCATTGCAGATATTTGCAAAACTTTTTTAGACCAACCCAGTCAAAAGTTACATCGGTCCAAACTTTTGGTAAATTTTTGGATGGTTGAACCAAAAAGTAGTTGTCATTTTCAAAATGTCATAAAATCAGCAGGAGTGAACCAAATGACTTGATCTTTGCTTACATAGGTTAGAAAGAGTCGCGCTTCCTGCTGCTATGTTTTGGAGCTCATATCTCCAACCCATGACCCAGGAGGCGGGTGGGTTTTTTTCCCCCCAAAAAGGGGGTGGGTTTTTTTTCAGCCCATGGCTATATATATTATATATACCTTTCAATGGGGAATTCTCAAAAAATTTCCGGCTCCGCCGGAATAACATTTTCTCTTTATTTCTGTTATTTCGATTTAATTCTCGCCTTTGAACCAATCAATATTTCAAGGATTTGTTTTGGTGAAGTTGTCGCTCAAGTGGTTATATGCATTGTACATACATACAGGCGCGTAGCCAGGGGGGGGGGGGGGCGAGGGGGGCATGCCCCCCCCCGAAATCGGAGGCTAAAGAAACAAGTTTGACACCAAATAGGAATTCGAATGAATATTTCCAAAAAATTAGCCATTAGCTCCAATCTAATCGCCAAAATCCAAACATTAGCCTGCGGCGCTAATTTTACACGAAATATCTTGAAAATACCAGCTTGCACTTGAAATCAGCCTCTACAGAGTTCAGTTTCAGCACTAATTTCAGAAAATATCAGAAAAATTTTGGCTTGCCCCCCTCCGAAATTTTTTTCTGGCTACGCTAGTGCATACATACATGTACATTGTATATCCCACACTTTAGCATACCGTTCCTTTGGGGGGATTTTTGGACATTCTGGTGTCTTTTTGTTCAGTAATTTATGAAACGCTATACTTCATACTTGCGCATGGGGTGTACTGAGGGTGTACCAGGTACACCCTGATTGCTGAGGGGACCGCGCAGTGCGCAAGCAAAATCAGGGGGACCGCGCAGCGCGAGCGAAGCGAACACTGTTTATAATATCAGACTTGCGCAATTTAGCATAAATAATTCAAAAAACTAAGGTTATAATTAACGAATATTGTCTTAATTAGTTTGTACAAAAATGCGGAAAATTTGTAAGCAAATTACAATATGTGAAATGAGTGAAAACGAGTGGGAATTGCTAAACGGGACTGCATACTTGCTAATATATACTTTGAAAATGTGCGATCCCTGCTATTCTATCGCCCTCCCCTCTCCACGTCACACGCCCCCCCCCCCTCCCGTTGTGCGAAGGGGGACCGCGCAATATAATTTCTGGTACACCCTGTGACGAGAGACCTTGCCCATGTATGCTATACTTATCGCAAGTTTAGAGGTTGGAAAGAGCTTTATGCATCGCTTTAAAGCTTGAAATCAGTACATTCACATGCTTTTAAACTTTTCTTTTCTTCGAAACTTTCGAAAAATTCACTTCCGTCATTTCACCGAAGACGTTTTAGATTGAATTAGCCCATCCCAAGTTCCAATAAATTCTCTAAAAACACTAATTTACATCAGGACAAAATATATACTTCATTCATAGACCAGATTAATCTTCTTAAAGGTTTCTATTAATATATTTTTTCAAAATCCAAGAACCCCGTCAACATTTTGTTAGAGGTTTGTGTTTGTTTCTCATGCAGTTTTGAATATTTTATTTTTCCACTAAAAGTTAAGTCTCTGAAGCAAACCTTAACTGATTTCATTTTAAAAGTCTCTAAATCAGTCCACTCGACAAAAATTTTGCGCCTTCGACGCACCGTTGTTGTCCTTCATTCTGTCAAGGAATGGCCAAAATCAACCAGCTGTAAATTTTGTTGTATATAACGTATAGCGCGGCGGGAAAAAACCCATCGCCAGTGTGAGTCACCCATATGAGCTAGATCGGATTTTAATAGCCTATCTTAAAGAGCGTCCAAAACTACCCTAGAAGATGTATTATTGTAGCTCCCACTGCCTCTCAGCAAATTTTTTGGGACTTTGAAAATTTTGAAATTTTTGGTCCCAACATGGGGGTCAGGCAGGGTCAACTTTGGGGGGTTACCCTGAACTACTGGGAAGACTTACCCAAAACGGATTACAGTTTCACAGAGGATATGTCTCGAACTTCACGATGGTGTATTCAATTTGGCTCTAGTGCCTGTGGTGCGACCTGGGGGTGACCTAGACTCGGCGGGAAAAAACCCATGTGCGGGAAAAAACCCAAATTTCAAAATGAAATTTTTTTCTAACCATTAGCAGCAAAGGAAAAATTCATGCATTTCTTAGCTCAGTAGAGCCTCCTGATTAATTTGGTATAGATTTTACCTAGGTTCGACCTTCCATGTGAGGTCCAGGTGGCCAAAATCTGAGATGGTGCCATTTCAAGCCAAATTTTCAAATTTCGCCAAAAACCGCTAAATTTTTCACTAAAATAGGTCGGGTTTGGCTTTAAATGCAATAAAAACACGTTTTCTATGTGATAGGATGCTTAAACCGCAGAAATTAAGCAAATTTCAAAAATTTCCAAAATTTGCCTATGTTTACGTGTTAAACATACGAAATTTTGAAAAGTCAATTTGACATGATTTTTTGCAAAAATATTGGTATTTTATGATTCAGATGTACTAAAAATGACCCGCTCTTTCGAATGGTATACTCAAAACCGTTCTGGCGTGTTTCCAGCAAAAAATTCGGCTGGGTTTTTTTCCCGCCCATGGGTTTTTTCCCATCGGTTTGGTCGAAAATTTCTCGCCAACGGTAAGTGCTAGAGAGACGTTTTATAGCTCATTTTGAAGCTCTTCGCAAGGCCTCATGGTAGTTATCGTTAGATTTTCGATTTGTCGCTTAATAAAAAAGTTACAGCCAAAATTCCAAAATTTGGGTTTTTCCCGCCGCGCTATATACACATAGCCGTTTTAATTGCATAAAAACTTAATTTGCGTAATTAACTAAATCTTAACAGTAACAGTTGTACTCGCAAGCAACTCGAGCTTATATAAATATTTGGTGAAATTTCGAGTTTTTCTGTAAATTGGGATTTGTAAATTTTCACTTCGGGTCGGCGTTTAGGCACTCTGAATGTAGGTATAAGTTGTTAGCAAGAAAAGTACAAGTGAAAAACTAGAGTAAGTTCGGTAGTTATAGCGCGGCGGGAAAAAACCCAATCCGATATGCGGGAAAAACCCATCGCCAGTGTGAGTCACCCATATGAGCTAGATCGGATTTTAATAGCCTATCTTAAAGAGCGTCCAAAAGTACCCTAGAGGGTGTATTATTGTAGCTCCCACTGCCTCTCAGCAAATTTTTTCGTACGTACTTTGAAAATTTTGCAATTTTTGGTCCCAACATGGGGGTCAGGCAGGGTCAACTTTGGGGGGTCACCCTGAACTACTGGAAAGACTTAGCCCAAAACGGATTACAGTTTCACAGAGGATATGTCTCGAACTTCACCATGGTGTATGCAATTTGGCTCTAGTGCCTGTGGTGCGACCTGGGGGTGACCTAGACTCGGCGGGAAAAAACCCATGTGCGGGAAAAAACCCAAATTTCAAAATGAAATTTTTTCTAACCATTAGCAGCAAAGGAAAAATTCATGCATTTCTTAGCTCAGTAGAGCCTCCTGATTAATTTGGTTGGTATATATAGATTTTACCTAGATTCGACCTTCCATGTGAGGTCCAGGTGGCCAAAATCTGAGATGGTGCCATTTCAAGCCAAATTTTCAAATTTCGCCAAAAACCACTAAATTTTTCACTAAAATAGGTCGGGTTTGGCTTTAAATGCAATAAAAACACGTTTTCTATGTGATAGGATGCTTAAACTGCAGAAATTAAGCAAATTTCAAAAATTTCCAAAATTTGCCTATGTTTACGTGTTTTTTGAAATTTTTAATTTTTTTTGAAACGAAACGAAACGAAATTTTGAAAAGTCAATTTGACATGATTTTTTGCAAAAATATTGGTATTTTATGATTCAGATGTACTAAAAATGACCCACTCTTTCGAATGGTATAGTCAAAACCGTTCTGGCGTGCTTGCAGCAAAAAATTCGGCTGGGTTTTTTCCCGCCCATGGGTTTTTTCCCGCATTGGGTTTTTTCCCATCGGTTTGGTCGAAAATTTCTCACCAACGAACGGTAAGCGCTAGAGAGACGTTTTATGGCTCATTTTGAAGCTCTTTGCAAGGCCTCATGGTAGTTATCGTTAGATTTTCGATTTGTCGCTTAATAAAAAAGTTACAGCCAAAATTCGAAAATTTGGGGTTTTTTCCCGCCGCGCTATATATATACGCACTTTTTTCTGAAAAATAGCAAAAATTTGTGGAGAGGTGCGCTACGCTACGGTTTGGGTCGCCTGTATTTTTGTGAAAAAACTGCGAAATTCTGCAACTTTCTTCGGAGCTCTGCGTAAGGTTCCTTAAAGATTTTAGGCTTTGAGTAAAAATTTTCAGTTATCTCTGATGAAAATTAAACGTGTTTCAGATACTTTTTGATAAATATTTTCACAAAATTTTCTCGCATTCGGCGCGTTTTCTGCATAGACACCTTTCATACTTATCCGAGTTTGAATATATATATACCTAGTAACAGTTTGTGTAATGAAATTCTTTTAGCATTAACATATTTCCTGAAGTGATTTGAAGAAGTATACTTACTACAATATATAATCCCACGCACTCTGGTGTTGTATGAAGTTATATACGTCGTGGATAAACTTACACAGGGGCGGATCCAGGGGCGGGGGCGGCCCCCCCCGTCGCGATTCGAAGGTAGGAAAAATTCGGGAGAGAAAGAGGAAAAAGGGCAAAAAACCAAAAAATTTCGCGCCTCCGGTGCGAATTTTCTGCTTTTTAACCGCATATTTAGTGCATTTATGAAAAAAAAGCTTAATTTGCATCCGATTTTTCGCAGAAAATTTCCATTTTTGCCTAAAAATGTCAAGAATTTTAAAACATTTTCTCAGTTCTCCAGAATGAAAAGAATTAAAGATCCGAAGACCGATTTTATTGCAAAAACAAAAAATTTTTTCAACTTCTGGGGGGCAGACCCCGCGACGAAAAAACTTTGACTGCCCCCCGTCAGGAAATCCTGGATCCGCCAGTGAACTTACATACTTACTTATATACTTAACCAGTTTAGACAGCCGAGTACACAATGAATAACCCAAGATCTTTATCAGCATCGCTCGAAAAAAACAGATGTTCAAGTTTGAATTATCCAGAAACCTCTAGCTTTTGCTGGCGGCTGCCGCCCCCAGATCCCTGCTCCCTTTTCAAATCATGTTTTCTGATCTTGGCACCGTGCTGAAATATGGTTGCGTTATTATGTTTTTCACTTTTCTTTCCGAAGTTAGTTTTTCTGTCTGCTTTTATTTTAAAATTTCATGAATGTTGCCAAACCGCAATTTCAAACAATTTTCCTTTTTTTGCAGTTTGCCTACATTTTAGGTTTTTACTGACTGCCGAAAATAATGTTTTGAGTGTTTTTATTAAGGATTTTCATCAGTTTTACAAAATGTTTCCAGCTTCATATTCTTCCTGTAGCTTCTTCAGCTTAAAGCTTTTGCAACGCCGTCCTCAAACTCGCCCCCTCCTAAAGAGCTCCTCCCAGAACATAGAATGCTCAAAAACACTCTCCTTTGATACGTATCAAAGTTTGCCCCGAACAAACACTAACAAGTTTAAATTTTAAAAAATTTCCCGGCTTTGCCGGTTACTTGATTTTTGCCGTCGTTGCACTAAAATTAAACTTTATCCATGATGTCATAAAAAGTTTAACATATTTTCAGAAAATTTTCGAAAATCCCCTCAAATTCCCATCGAGAAAAGTTCCGTATAATAAGTCTAGGTTACTGACATTTGTCATTGAAATTTTGCGAAATTTGACCTAAATTGACGGCATATATATATTTGCGCTGGAAAAATTCCTATATTTTTTCCTATTTTTAGTAAAATGCCCAGTAGGCGCCCAGCTAGTATATATAAGTATGTGTGGCATTTTTTAGGGATTTGAAAGTGTGGGGGGAGCCCAAGGTATGAATATACTTAAATTTTCAGGGAAAATTAGCATTTTAAGGTAAAAACGCAAAAAAGCGCTTAAGCTTAAAATGAACTTATATATAAGTCCATAAATTAGGTAAAATTAAAAAAATTTTGAAAACTTGGCCTCAAAAACCTAAGTTAAGTTTTCGACACTTTTTCGACCCAAAAAAGTGGGTGTGGGCTTGCCGAAAAGTGGGGTGGGGGCGAAAGTGGAGGGGGGAACCGAAAAGGGGGAGGACGAAAAGTGGAGGGGGGAACCGAAAAGTGGGGGCCCTCCCCCCCCCCACTAACAAATGCCAGTACAGTAGCGTAGGTACAAAAAATTTTCAGGGGGGGCGGTTTTTACCGAAGACTTTTGGGGGGGGGGGGTAAAATTTTCTATTTTTGCGTCACGCACAGTGTGTATTAATTGTCCTACGTATTAATTCAAAAGTCTTCAATGGTTCATGTGTCGACTGGTTACAACTGAAAGCAATAACCTAAGTCCCAAATGGGTCTGGGGGGCCGAGTCCCCCAGAAGTTGAGAAAATTTTTAAATTTCGCAATTAAACCGCTATTGAAACATTTAATCATTTTTATGATTTATCAATGGAATAAAAACATTTTGTACTTTTATTTGCTATTTGCTACGCTTACTGTCTTGCCCGAAAACTGAAACCATTAGGATGCTCACATTACGTAAGAACTGCGTATTCTGATGATATCAACCAATTATGACAAGGCTGATGATGTTGGGTATAACGCAGATAACAGCAAAACTGCAAAGCAAGTTTATATATATATACAAACATTTGTTAGCATGCTTAATGAAAAATAATAATTTTGATAATCTATATAATCTAACTAAATAGCCAAAATTCGCGCCGGAGGCGCGAAAATTAATGTTGAGCTAATTTGAAGCATTAATGTATAATTTGTGTATGTTTCTAATAAAGTTATACGCCCGCGCCCCGCGCGGGCGTAAAATTGTTCTCTTGCCCAATTTTTCAGGGGGGCAAAGCCATTATTTCGGGGAGGGCGGCCGCCCCCCCCCGTATCTACGCTAGTGTGCCAGTATATATGTAAATTAAATGTGCTTACTTTATTATATACTGTGTTTTCCTGAGTGACCCTCATTATTGTTGTTGTATTGTGTTGTGTTTGTTCCAGGCAGTCTACCAGAATATAGTTCAGCTGGCCTATGTGGACAAACTGTTGACCGATGTTCAACTGAAGTTTCGCGATCGCTACCGGAATGTCCTGCAGGATCCGATACTCTACTATGGATTTTGTGGGGCCGCCAATGGATTTGGGGACTTTCTGGATATCTTTCAGGAATCCCTGGCCAACGCACAGACGTCTGCAGTTGAGGCGCCGGCGCCCAAGATGCGGACCTTTGAAGTTTGTCTCCGCTTCTTTTGTTACGTATTTTCCTGCATTCTGGGTTTATTTTAGCGGGGGCCCCTATCTCCCACTTTTTCGGATCCCCCACTAGAGCACCTCCTCCCACTCGGCCGTTCTCCTGCACATGTCTGGGGCCCCCCCGTAATTGACCTCCCCCCCCTGGATTTTGGGCTTCCCCCTTAATGAGGTCTACATTTTTTTCAAAAATGGTCAAATTTTCAAAAATTTTGTGGCTTCGCCTTAGATATTTTCGTAAAAATGCCTATTTTTAGCTTAAATCCTGGCATTTTGAGAACTTATTGTGTTTCACCATGCAAAATACGCCAAAAAATATTTTTTGACTCATTTTTGCAAAAACTCCCCCCCGTAAGCCCCCCCCCCCGGGAAAAATCCCTAAAAAATAACCTGACTTTTTTGGACCTCCCCCTCGAGTGCCTAGAAATTGCCAAATGTTCAGGAGTTTTGGCGAATACTTTCAAAAATTTTCCTTCTTCGCCCGAATTTTTTGGTTAAAAATCTTCGTCAATTTTGGTACTAAAACTTAGCTTTCGAGCACTTTTTAGCTAGTTATGTATAGCAGTATATATACGTAGAAAACATTGTGATGTCTAATGTGACAAACAACGTATGTACCTATTGTTTTTATGAACTTATCTTACGCATATATATAATTTTGCAGGAATCTTTGAAGTCCCAGAAAACAGTTGCATCCATGATACAGCAGCCGTCAAAACCGGCGGGTGCCTCTGCGCCACAGTCCAACAAAAAGGTGAACACCCCTGGCGGCCCGGGAAAGGCCAAGGAGAATGGGAAGACGACGGCTCGCAACGGAGATTCCAGTCCGGATAAGAGTGGTAGGTGACGTAGCTAGTTTTGAAAACGGTGAAAGAGCTGTAGGGTAGTGCAACGTAATTGCGATGTTTGATGATAGAAGCTTTGTGTAGAAGAAAATGTATATACTGCGGAAAAACCAAGGATATTTTTTCGTTTGCTTTTTCCTGTTGTTTCGTTTGTTTCACAGATTACAATATGTACTATGGCATAGTATCGTATTTTGATTAGAGTTGTACCCGGGCCGTGTAGCGGGCTTCGGGCCCTGGGCCGGGGCCGCCCGGTTTAGGCCCGGGCCCGGAAAATTTAGTGTTGGGCCCAGCGGGCCCTGGGCACCGGGATCGGGTCCGGGCCCGTCTGATAATTTAGGATAATTCAATTTCTTATCGGAACAATCCTAATTTTGATTATAATTAGATTATTTGCAATGTGAAGGTCCAGATTTAGACAATTATTTGAATTTGAAATTTGAAGAAATTATTCCAAAATATACCCCCATGTGTTGGGTGACCCCCCCATGGATGGGAGCCCCTCGTGAAGTCCCCTCCGCCCCCATTAAATTTTATCCTAAAAATAAGCCAGCTCACCCATATCATAATGTGTGAAATAATTAGTTGTGCGTCAAACGTCTTATGACTTCCTTGTGACTCATGTGTTTACTTTTGATTCGATTCCCTTTTTTTCAATTTCCAGCCACTCCTTCGCCGAAAGTGGAAAAGCCACCACAGCAGAAAAATGGCCCGGTCAGCACTGTGGTGGACGATGAGATTCAGCGTAATCGAGAGGCATTCTTTAATAAAATGCAGGGAAAGGGAAAGCCTAAACAACAAGAGAAGAGCAGGTTAGTATATTATTGAGCGTCGGGGGGGGGGGGTGTTTCTGTCAACAATGGTGCATCATTATAAATTGTATATATACGTATGCTGTTTATGCTATAAGCTGCGGTAATATTTTCTCTGACTGTTTGCTGTGAAAGGTAGATTCTTGATTTTTTAGCCAATACTTTCACTGAAGTTGAGTGTTTGCACCTACCGCTGCTGTTTAGTATCACAGGTCCTCAAAATCAGCGATAATAGCAGTACATAGTCGGTGATGCTCTAGAAAAGTGCAAGCCCCCCTTTCTTTACTTTTTACTAAATAGTATTTTGTTTGTTTTAGCTCTGCCGTCAAACCGGATGGGAAACAGAAGAAGGGGAAGTCGGCCCGGATCTGGGACAATGCGGGGACGCGCGCGGACGCGGCTGTCCTGGACTACAGCGCGGCTGCGCCGCACCAAAATGGCGCCACCCAGCCTGAGCTGGATCCCAGCAATGATGAGTATCTGATGGAACAGGTACAGTAGGTTTAGTGCGTGCGTGACAAAATTAGACATAAAAAATAAGATAGACGTAAACTTGGAGACTTTTCACGACAGTGTTAAGCGGAGCTATGCGAGTTAACGTTTAAGCTCGATCCTATGCATGGAAGAGTTCATGGAGCTGAAAGTGTTACCAATAAACTCTAGTCTACGCTACGCTTTTGCGAAAAGGCCCTCAGAGGGGGGGTACTACAGTGAGTTAAAGTAGTGTGTGGAAGAGCTGTGTAAGCGTCATCTTATATTCTTTTTACTCAGATCGTGTAGAGTTGCTGAGCTCCCTCGCGCGCAAATATGGGTTATTGTTATGCTGGGGAAGCGATTATTGGGCAAAGCTGTGAATCGTTCACTTCGTTCGATCACAACTTAAGTTGTTCTTCTAATAAGAAAACCTATGCTTTTTAGGACTTATTCTTCTTTATAGTCCCTTTCTTGATTTTACAGCCTCTCACCTCACCGCTCAGATTATTTTTCATACTGCAGAGAAGCATATCATTTGTATATACTTTTTATTGGCTTGCTTTGTAACTTTAGCGTCAGTTTGTGGGTCAGATGAAGGGGGAATTGGCCGGGATTGACTACGAGAGTGACACAACTGACGCTGACTCTGAGTCGGACCAGGAGGTTGAGGAGAACGGTCCGGTGACCGGGCCGGGCCGTTCTGCGGCCGCTGTTTCGGCCGCTGGCACCGGAGGAAGTGGCGGTGGTGGTTGGTTTTCGGCGTTTCGATCGCTGGTTGGCAGCAAGAAGCTCAGCCGTGATGATATACAGCCGGCCCTGGATAAGATGAAGGATCATCTGATTGGTGAGAGAATCTGCGATCCCGCAACCCGACGCTGCACCTTCTCCCCTGCTTCAGCGCGGTTTATAGACTGGACTGGAATATTTTGTTCTAAAATCGTGTATTGAGCATTTTTTAGCTTACAGTATATATAGCTCAAAACAAAGTTAATTTTTTGCAAAGTTCGCAAACTCCGCGAACTTTGCGAAGCAAGCGACATTTCGCTAAAGTCAGAAAAGTTCGCAAAAAGTCAGCGAAGTTCGCAAAATCGTTAGCAACCAAGTTAGAGGGGTTTTCTCCATATCTTCTGTAACAGGACTATTGCACCTGTCCAGCACTCGAGTCTAAGTCTATCTGTGTTACGTACGAGCTAGCCAAATTTCAACCGCTTACTGCTTTTATCATAGGGGTCGCGGTAGCGACCCCTATAATATGAGTGAAAATGGTCGAATGACCGTGTAAAACAAGGCTGCGCAGAAGCTGCGCAGATTCCTGCGCAGATCCTGCGCAGATTATGTGCGCAAAAAATTGTACGTGTCGAGTTTAGTATGTGTGCGAAGTTTCATCCCCGTACCACTTTCCGTTAAAAAGTTGCGCCAAAAATCGCTTACGAGAGTGATGTTTTTTTTCCGGTTCTCCGCTTTGACG
>JASAND010000762.1:0-30614 GCA_030248195.1 Trissonchulus latispiculum | reverse complement strand
GGATGAAACTTCGCACACATACTAAACTCGACACGTACAATTTTTTGCGCACATAATCTGCGCAGGATCACGCTAGGAATCTGCGCAGCTTCTGCACAGCCTTGTTTATACACGGTCATTCGACCATTTTCACTCATATTATAGGGGTCGCTACCGCGACCCTACGTGATATCAGTAGTATTGAGCCAAAATGCCCACGTTCCAACACTTCGCTGGAAAATGACCGTCTTCGGAAAAAAGCAAGGCATGTAAGCTGCCTTCATTTGAAAGTGCTTGAAAGAAAGTCGTAAGAACTTTCGGTAAAAATCGTAACAAAAGAAATGGGAACCACGCGGGAAAAGCGGGTGACACATTTATAGCTCAGCTCTCATTTCCTTTTCGTGTTCTCTATCCGTAAGCCAAAACTTCATAATTTAGGACTCTCCAAAAGACGTAAATCCACAACACCTTTTTAGCAGATATCGCGACAACTTCGCGAAATGTCGCATAACATCGCGTAAATTACGCGACATTTCGCGAAGAGAAAAATTTGAGCCAAAGCTACAATTTAAAATTTACCCAGAATTTTTGGTAGATACGTATGGAGAAAACCCCTCAAATTAGCTAACAAAAACCTTAGCTAGTGAACTTCGCGAAGTGTTTCGCGAAGTTCGCGATGAGTTTTCGCGAAGTGGAAGAAATTTCGCGAAATGCTTTCGCGAAATCTGGGGAAATGTCGCGAAGTTACGCGAACTTCGCATGCGACTTCGCGAAATCCAGATTTTCCTACGACATATCGCAAAAAATCTACACGAATGTCGCAAAGCCTTCGCGAATTTCGCGTGCGCTCGCGACATTTCGCCAGATATGGGACTCCGCTTCAAAACGCACTTTGAAATGAGCTGTACTGTATGTTCCAGTACCTCGGCTGCCAGATCTCTCCAAACGGTGAACCCACGGCAGAAATAGACTGTAGAGTTGGGAGAGCACTCAGTATTTTCAACACCCTGTATAACTGTCTGTGGCGCCGACGGGAAATATCCGTTCGTACCAAGCTCCGAGTTTTCGATAGCATGGTCATGTCTGTATTGCTTTACGTGCTGGAAACAACACCCCTACGCAGCTCCGATATCCGGAAACTTGAAGTTTTCGAAAATGGATGCTTGCGTCGTATTCTTGAACTAAGCCTGGCTGACCGTGTCACTAATTTTTGAACTCAGATCTCGTGCCGGGAATCGACCTCCATTGGAAGCACGTCTGAGGACATATAGGCTGCGATGGCTTGGGCATGTTGCCCGAATGGACCAGAGACGTCTCCCTTACCTCCATACTTGCTTCTTCTCGACCTTCCCTCCTAGCTGACAGCGGCAAACCTGGGAAAGGAATGTCCATAAAGATCTCAGAGGGCCCAGGGTATTTTTTACAGGGGGGGGGGGGGGGCTCCCCCCCGAAATTGACCTCCCCCCGAAAAATGCCTTCCCCCCCCCGAAATCGCCCCCTCCCGGGATTTTTTGCTCCCCCCCCCCCCGAGATATTTGGAGGCCCAAATTTTTGCCAAAAATAGGCCAATTTTCAAAAATTTTGTGGCTTCGCCGGAAATTTCCTCGTAAAAATAGCCATTTTTAGCTTAAATCCAACCATTTTTTGAGAACTTTTTGCGTTTCACCATGCAAAATACGCGAAAAAATACCATTTTTTGGACCCATTTTTGCAAAAAAAATTCTTCCCCCCCCGAAAATAATTCTTTCCCCCCGGGCCCGGCCCCCCCGAGAAGCCTTCCCCCCCCGGAAAAAAATCCCCAAAAACTACCCTAAGGGCCAATGAGTCTCTATTCTCTTGGCCGATTCAACTGGAACGACACCATAAAAACATTGGCAGCAGATCGAGCTCCAGTGGAAAGAAATCGCATCAGATGCAACAGCTAACCAAAGGCCACCGATGTCTTCGTGGTGAAGATGATGGTGATCAAGTACAAGTAAGTAAGTAAGTATAATTTGGCGCGTGGTCAAAGTTGTCCTGCTGGGGCAAAATTGACCGGCTAACTTTGACCGTCGTTTTTGCTCCTTTTCTTCAATGACAAGCTCTATTTGCATGCAACTGTAGGACAATGTTGCCCCACTCCAACCCCACCTCGTGGTCAAAGTTGACCGAATTTAGCCGGGTTTATCGTCTGTAAGCTCAACCCAAAGTTTGAAATTGGTCAAAGATGCCCCGTTTGACTATATTTATGCCTATTTTTGACAATTTTCTGTGGAGTCAGTTGGGACTTAGAAATTTTCCGAAAATGGCTATTTGACCGGACCAACTTTAGACCGGCCGCCAGAACGATCCCGGACAGACATCGAAAATCGCCTCGGTTATGACTCGCTACCCATCCCAAAGTTTCTTATGCAACAAGTCGCGTCTCTCTAGCTTGTTCCCTGAGCCCTGTAGCCGTGACACGAAATTGGCGTTTTTGGCCATCTTAGCGGTCAGGACATCTTTGGCCGGCCGCACAGGTGGCCGGCCAGACCGGGCAGCGGCAAATTGTCCAAAAGGTTTTCAAGTTCTTCAAACTTCAAGTTTTAAGTTTCAAATTTTCAAGGTTGAAAATTTCGACCAAAACTTTTTGCTACTTGTTGTACTCGTCACAAGAAAACAAAAATGCTCCTTCGCCGCATGTAAAATACATATGAGTCCCTCGAAGGCAGGTTGTACAATAGCAGAAGACAAGATCCACCCTGTAAAATACATATGAGTGGAGTGGGGTTGTAAAAGAATGAAGACAAGCTGCATCGGCGAGCCATATGAGCCTGCCCTATAACGAGGCTCATATTGGCGTTGTAATGATAATGATTTGACGACAAATGACAATTTGATGATTATATATTATATACGATTATGGTCACCTGTATTTAAGCACCATGCAACTTAAGCAACTTGAAAACAGCTACGTAAAACAAAAACGGCTACTCGAAACAGACCTATTCCTAAATCCTTTTATATATTGTATTTTTATAAACATTATTAATGCAAGCAGAATTATAAACAACATATGACACATTCATGTCAGAGGCACTGGTGTGACCCTTTCCTACCCTTACGTACGTAGCAAGTACGTACGTACATATGTTGTATATACATATTGATATTATATATGTGTACAGTGTGGATAAATACAAAGGTAAAAACTCTGGTATAGATTCATGTTATGTACGCCAATATGAGCCTCGTTATAGGGCAGGCTCATATGGTTCGCCGATGCAGCTTGTCTTCATTCTTTTACAACCCCACTCCACTCATATGTATTTTACAGGGTGGATCTTGTCTTCTACTATTGGACAACCTGCCTTCGAAGGACTCATATGTATTTTACATGCGACGAAGGAGCATGTGTGTTGTCTTGTCTTCAATTCTTTTACATGCTCCGCAATAGCTTTTGCCTTCAATATTCTCTTTGAATTTGAGAGACTGAAAATTTCTATTTTCACCTAAAATCTAAAAGTCTCTTCCCCCACCACCACAGCTTTCAACAGACACTTTAGGTAGGTGGTTCTATGAGAAATGTTGCTCAGCTCACTTGGGGCTGTCATTTGATACCATATTTAACCACTTTTGAAAAATTTCATTTTTGACCCAAAATCGCTTAAGCCCCCACCCCTACCCCACACAGCACTCTACAGCCACTTTGAGCATGCACTTTTATGAGAAAAGTTGCTCAGCTCAATCGGGGCTTTCATTTGGTACCAAATTTGACCACTTTTGAAAAATTTTATTTTTGACCCAAAATCGAATAAGTACCAACCCCTACCCCACACAGCACTCTACAGCCACTTTGAGCATGCACTTTTATGAGAAAAGTCGCTCAGCGCGCTTAGGGCTTATTTAACTGATTTAACAGAAACGGGTATAAAAAATAATATAGAAAATGACAATGGTTTAAATCAAAGTGAAATTTTAGGTAGTATCCCTTTTCCTCGTATGCTTCCAAAATTTCATAAAAATCCTATAAAATTCAGAATAATTATTGCTAGCAGTAAATCTTTTTTAAAACGTATTTCTTCTACGGTTTCGCGCTGCTTGAAATTAATATATGAAAAGATAGAAAATTATTGCAAAGCAATGGAAAGAAATGGTAGATATCGAATAAAATTCTTTTGGATAATTAAAAGTTCACAAACGTTAATTAATGCTTTACATAAACTTAATAAATCTACATATGCTAATTCTGTATATACTTATGACTTTACAGAAATGTATACCTCACTTGAACATGAGGTAATTATTAAAAATATGGAAGAACTTTTGGATAGATTTATGGGCAATAGCATTATATCAGCAACGTCAAAAACGGCGTTTTGGACAAACAAAATCAATTCTAAAAATCTAATTACTAAAGAAATATTGTTACGCTATATTAAATGTATTGTTAAAAATACTTTTTTTCGTGTTGGTAACTTAGTTTTCCAGCAAAATATAGGCATACCAATGGGAACGGACTGTGCACCTTTCATTGTAAATCTAATTCTTTTTAACTGCGAATTTAATTATATGAAAAAGGTTTTATACTTAAAAGATTGGAAATCCGCAAGCTTGTTATTAAATATTTTTCGTTATATGGACGATTTAACTGTGTTCAATGACAGAAATAAATTTGAAAGCATTATATTAGAAATATATCCAATTTCTTTAACCCTTATTCGTCAAAATGATAATCCATTTTCAGCTGAAGTTTTGGATATTAATATCGAAATTATAAATAAAAAGTTTATTTTTAAACCTTTTGATAAAACAGACAAATTTAATTTTAAAACAATAAAATTTCCTCATACTCATAGTAATTTTTCTACTGTACGTGCATATATGATTTTCAGGAATGAATTAGAACGCTTTTGGAAAAATTCAGTTATTAAATTAATTAAAAAGTTAATCCATAGAGGATATTCAGTTACTAAACTTAACAAAGAAATAAAAATTTTCAATTCAAAAAATGAAAGTTTACCTACAACTTTCGTTAATCGTTTGATATATAAAACTTAAACCCCAAAACTTTTTACTTTTTAAAAACTCAATACTTTTTAAAAAAATTTTATATATATATATATAATATGTGTAAACTCACACCCACGTCACACATGGAACTGTACATATCCGCCCAGTTTCCCCATGCCAGGTGCGCACCTGGTGAGGCTGGGCGGTGAGACGCATGGGGCTTTGAGCACTCATCTTTAGGATATGTATTATTCCATGACACTTCTCTACTTGTATATTTGTGAATAATGTAGCACATTATTTTTTACATATATTGTTTCATGTTTAAATATAGATTGCACTAGGAAACTTTATTAAATATTTTATTCTATCACTGTCTCTATAATTATTTCTTTTTTATTTTATAATTTAGATTTCTGGTTTATTCTTTTTCTTTTTTGTTGGCCGATCAGTATGCCTAGATCTACCGAAGACCAGTCAGACTCTAGTATTCACTACGAAACCACTGTTACTGAAGGTTAGCTTTTAACCTTTAGTTTCTTTTCTTTTTTTGTGAAAAAATGTGAGAGTCGACATTTTGCTTCTGTGGTATCGATATATACTCACTTAAATATAAAATTTTCTTAACTGCTCAAGGAAAAGAATACCAAGTTTTAAGAGCAAGTTTACTCCGAAACTTAAAATTTTCTTCAACTGCTGGGGACCTCCGCCTCCTGCTTATCTGTTTTTCATTCGCTTTTCATGCTTTTACACTATATTTAAATGAGCACCCAACGTAAAATGATGCTAAAACTCTTAATCTTATTAAAAAGCAGTAAAAATGCATTAATTCAACGTTTTATTGCGTTTATAGCGTTTATTGCCTTCAGAAGCTATTTTTGTAATATCACGCAGTAAAATTCTATTGCTTTTATAAAACTTTAAATACACACACGAAAACAAAACTACACAAAATTGACACAGATCCGATTTTCAAGAACCCTGTTGCAGATGGATCTGAGCATGTGA
The DNA here is from genome assembly GCA_030248195.1 of Trissonchulus latispiculum. Taxonomy (NCBI): domain Eukaryota; kingdom Metazoa; phylum Nematoda; class Enoplea; order Enoplida; family Ironidae; genus Trissonchulus; species Trissonchulus latispiculum. The sequence goes on along the minus strand of JASAND010000762.1, from coordinate 24,656 downwards.
ACTTAGCAAAAGTCGTTATAGTTTACCATATGGTATTATTTTATTAAGTTTACTCTAGATTCGTAATTGTCCTGACTTTTTCAACTCGTTTCAATGCTCTAACTGCCCGGAATATCATCGACTTTTGTTACCGAGACTGTAGCAAGCAATTTGCCGCGGCTTGAGGTCCTGAAAATGCAGTAGCTACAGTCTACTCGCTTCTAAAATTGATTCAGTATTACCGGAATTACTGCTATAGCTGTAAATGCTAGCATAAAACAGCGCTAAAAGTCATTCCAGTAAAGTTCTGCTCAGTTGAGGTCAAATTTTCAAGCCAATCATACGACACTGTAGTAAGATAAAGATTGACCCCTTGGAACCAACCCAGAAGACCGTCAGTGCATGCTACAGCCATAAATGCTGTTAAAAACGCGGAAATTCGACACCTGGTCGATTTCTAGCAGCTAAAATAAGAATTTTTAGGTGTATTTTTATTTCGGACCCAAGTGATCAGCGGGTCCGAAAAAATACACCCGCTGCTGCGCAACTGTGCTTCGCAGGGGCGCCCGAACCTATTGCCAAAAAAACTAGAAACAATGTGTATTATGTTAAAACAATAGGTGCTACTATAGCTTTAGTGTAGCGAACAAGAGCCAAAAAGTTGCCAACTGATCCAAAAGTTGAAACCAAACTTTTTCATAGTACTATTTTTGAGTTCTCAGCCTGCGTGAGTGCGGGGCCTTAGGGAAACAGCCATACCATGGCTGGATATAAATAAGCTTACGCTATTATGGGGTACAGTTTGGCTGGTCTCCGTAGCTTCTAGCCTGAGTTAGAGTGTATTTTTTTTCGGACCCGGCCGGTGTATATATTTTTTTCGAACCTTTACTATAAATACGTAAATAACAAATTCTGCGTGCGTGCACGTATATATATACCCACATAAAAACGTGGTCGAAGCAAATTTTTATTGGAAGCCCCCCCCCACCAAACATTAAAGGACCCATGCAAGACAAAAATCTGGTGTAGGCTAGCCCATTTGACCTTGCCCATGTACAGTACAGCTCATTTCAAAGTGCGTTTGAAGCGAAGTCCCATATCTGGCGAAATGTCGCGAGCGCACGCGAAATTCGCGAAGGCTTTGCGACATTCGTGTAGATTTTTTGCGATATGTCGTAGGAAAATCTGGATTTCGCGAAAACTCATCGCGAACTTCGCGAAACACTTCGCGAAGTTCGCTAGCTAAGGTTTTTGTTAGCTAATTTGAGGGGTTTTCTCCATATCTACCAAAATTCTGGGTAAATTTTAAATTGTAGCTTTGGCTCAAATTTTTCTCTTCGCGAAATGTCGCGTAATTTACGCGATGTTATGCGACATTTCGCGAAGTTGTCGCGATATCTGCTAAAAGGTGTTGTGGATTTACGTCTTTTGGAGAGTCCTAAATTATGAAGTTTTGGCTTGCGGATAGAGAACACGAAAAGGAAATGAGAGCTGAGCTATAAATGTGTCACCCGCTTTTCCCGCGTGGTTCCCATTTCTTCTGTTACGATTTTTACCGAAAGTTCTTACGACTTTCTTTCAAGCACTTTCAAATGAAGGCAGCTTATATGCCTTGCTTTTTTCCGGAAGACGGTCATTTTCCAGCGAAGTGTTGGAACGTGGGCATTTTGGCTCAATACTACTGCCAAGGCCTCAAAATCGGACTTTCGCTATTTTGGCACTTCGGTTGTGGTGGACTTTTTTCACAAGCTAGCAGCTAGATCGGTTTGGTTTATTTTATTTGAGTATTTCGGCCAATGCACACAAAGTAACGAGAGGGATTTTTTAATTTCGCTCTGTAGCTTTCAGGAGATGGGCCCAAACTTTGCATTTTTCACCTGTTTTGGCGAAAAGTTTCTAAGTCCCATTTTCACTAGTCTTTTCCATGGTCTAAAAGTTACTAAAAATGGCGTTTTTAGGCCTTCTGGTGGTACAATATATATATAGTAAATATAGTGATGGTGGTTGAGGATGAGCATACTGCGGAGGTCGATGGATGAGACCCCTGACCCCCAGGGAATGCTGGTCGGGGGTGCGGTGGGGGTCAAAAAGAAAGTCTTCCAAAGTGGTCAAGTTTGGTATTAAATGAAAGCCCTTGGCGAGAACTTTTGTCATTGTACCACCCACAAAAGGTGGCCCCATCACTGGCGGATCCAGGAATTCGTGACGGGGGGGGGGCGGTAAAATTCTTCCAGCGGGGGTCTGGGGGGCGGAGCCTCCCATAAGTTGAAGAAATTTTTTGTTTTTGCAATAAAATCGGTCTTCGGATATTTAATTCTTTCTATACTGAAGAACTGAACAAATTTTTTTAAATTCTTGACATTTTCAGGCAAAATTTTCATGGTCGAATGACCGTGTAAAACAAGGCTGCGCAGAAGCTGCGCAGATTATGTGCGCAAAAATTTGTACGTGTCGAGTTTGGTATGTTCCTGAAGTTTCATCCCCGTACCACCTTCCGTTAAAAAGTTATGCCAAAAATCGCTTACGAGAGTGATGTTTTTTCCGGTTTCTCGCTTTTCATGTCTCATAAGGGGGTTTTGTAGCTTGACTAACTACAGATAGAAAAATTTTTGCCTATGAAACCCATATATATTCTTGTAGTACAAACCAAAAATAAGAAAATAAGCTAGTCTTTATGCCTCCCAGAGCCGGAAAAAATTTTTTTGCGCCGCAGGTGCGCCACAGCGCCGCAGCGGCGCCGCAAAGTCGGCTCAGAGCGAAAAGTGACCATTTTTGTGGTCGCTGCGCAGCTCGAACGTTAAGAGCTGGAGCCGATTTCTTTTTATATTCAGAAACTACATATATTGAACGAACTAAATAGCTAAGTCTCGTTTCTCTATCACTTCCCATGCGACCACAGTGGCCGGTCAAAAATGGTGAAAATTCGAAAAATGAAAAATCGAAATTTCTCGCTGTGTATTCAACTTAGAAAGCTCAATTCTTTCATACAAAGGTTTTCTGGCACGGCGAATTGATTCCCGTAAGCAGTTTTGCCGTCGGACCCACCCATATTGCTGGGCTGGTTCCACTTTGCTGTCGGGAGGGTCAAGTCGGTACCGACTTCCAAGAACACCATATAGCACTGTGCATAGCCTCTCAAAACTTTGTCCATAGGGGTTTTCTGGTGCGCCCAGCTCATTTCCGATGTCCGTTTTGCCGTCCGACCCACCCATTTTGCTGGGCTGGTTCCACTTTGCTGTCGGGAGGGTCAAGTCGGTACCGACTTACAAGAACACCATATAGGACTGTGCATGGCCTCTCAAAACTTTGTCTATAGAGGTTTTCTGGTGCGCCCAGCTCATTCCCGGAGTCCGTTTTGCCGTCCGACCCACCCGTTTTGCTGGACTGGTTCCACTTTGCCGTTTGAAGGGTCAAACGGGTGGGGGGGTCAAGTGGTCAAAAATAAAATTTTTCAAAAGTGGTCAAATTTGGTACCAAATGAAAGCCCTAAGTGAGCTGAACAACTTCATAGAAACAACAAACAACTGTCATAGAATTGCATGCTCACAGTGGCTGTAGAGTGCTGTGGTAGGGTGGGGGTGGGGACTTTGGCGATTTTGGGTCAAAAATTAAAATTTTCAAAAGTGGTCAAATTTGGTACCAAATGAAAGCCCGCATCGAACTGAGCAACTTTTGTCATAGAAGTGCGTACCTAAAGTGGCTGTAGAGGGCTGGGGTGGGGTGAGGTGGGGACTTTGGCGATTTTGGGTCAAAAATTAAAATTTTCAAAAGTGGTCAAAATTGGTACCAAATGAAAGCACGCATCGAACTGAGCAACTTTTGTCATAGAACCACCCACCCAAACTTGCTGTGTCGGATTTATATACCTGCTTTCTCAACCGGAATTTAAACGACAGACATAGGCCCAACACACATATTATCCCCTTTTGTGCGGAGCATTTTTGTTACTTGTATGTGTATATATATATATATATATATATATATATATATATATATATATATATATATATATATATATATATATATATATCATGAGGGTGCGCGGAGCGCCCCTCATAATATGAGCTATAAAGGCACTTTGCGGACTAGGGAAACTGTTAATCAGCCATAACTCATTAACGGTAGGGAGTTGAGAGCTAAAGTTTAGATTTTTGAAATCTCCAGGCCAAGAGCTTTCGAATGATACCAATCTTGTCCGGAAAAAATGAACTTTGACAAAATCGACTTTTTGATACAAGTTTAAAAGTGGGGTTTTTTTTCTCTGTATCGACCACTTTTATAGGGCGATTTTTGCGCACACCGATTTTTCAAACGGCCCATAGGAAAAATTTTTCTATACTAATTTTTGATTATCTAGGTTATGATCTAGGTTATGGTCCAGATCAAGTTTATGTTTGATTTCCGAATTTCGCTCTGGGTCGATTTTTACAGATGGTCAAAAATGGAAAAATCGACGTTTGGAGTTTTGGAATTTTTTAGTAAATCGACTACGCTTGTTTCAATGAGCATATTTTCAGAACCGACGGAAGTGACCACTGGTCACTATGGTCTAGGTGGCCTATTGACCAGTGGTCAATCCCCCTAAAACAGCGTTTTTCGGGGTTTTGGTTGGGGGCATATATAGTAAATCGCCTACGTTCGTTTCAATGAGCATATTTTCAGAACCGACGGAAGTGACCACTGGTCACTATGGTCTAGGTGGCCTATTGACCAGTGGTCAAACCCGATAAAACAGCTTTTTTCGGGGTTTCGGTTGGGGGCATTTATAGTAAATCTACTACGCTCGTTTCAATGAGCATATTTTAAGAACCGACGGAAGTGACCACTGGTCACTATGGCCTTGGTGGCCTATTGACCAGTGGTCAAACCCCCTAAAACAGCGTTTTTCGGCATTTTGGTGGGGGCATATATAGTAAATCGACTACGCTCGTTTCAATGAGCATATTTTCAGAACCGACGGAAGTGACCACTGGTCACTATGGCCTAGGTGGCCTATTGACCGGTGGTCAAACCCCATAAAACAGCGTTTTTCGGGATTTTGGTTGGGGGCATATATAGTAAATCGACTACGCTCGTTTCAATGAGCATATTTTCAGAACCGACGGAAGTGACCACTGGTCACTATGGTCTAGGTGGCCTATTGACTAGTGGTCAATCCCCCTAAAACAGCGTTTTTCGGGGTTTTGGTTGGGGGCATATATAGTAAATTGTCTACGCTCGTTTCAATGAGCATATTTTCAGAACCGACGGAAGTGACCACTGGTCACTATGGTCTAGGTGGCCAATTGACCAGTGGTCAAACCCCCGAAGACAGTGGTCATTGTTTGAAATAGAGAATCTTCTGGGAGTAATAAATTGCAGACTACTTCTGCCTAAGAGCAGCGCTCCCAAAAATTGGAAGAAGGACAAGTAGGAAAAATGCTCCTTGCAGTCGCATGTAAAATGCAATATGAGCTATGATGGTCAACATTTAAATATGTCAAGGACAAGGTTTAAAACGTCTAATATGAGCCAGCATCTAAATCGGTAAAGGACAAGCTGTAACTGGCTAATATGAGCCGCCACGTTTCTCTTGGGCTCATATTGACGCGAGGATACTAAGTTGAGTTAACTATTTTTCACTTTTCAAATTCGCATGTACACGTAATTGTCATGACATACGTCTGGTCTTGATACAATTATTAAAGTCAAGTGGGTAAGCACACATCAAAGTTATACACGTCAGCTGTGTATTTTATTGTATAAGTGCTTTGTACAGTAAGCCGTTACTGAGACTTGAAGAATACCGGTTTACTGGAGCTTTATGCATTTGTATCTAGTTTGCAGTGTGTGTCTATGATTTAGAAAACGGGTATATACCAAATGTATATGCCACTTAATTCAGCTTTAAAGGGGAGAACTTTAGCTGCTTAAAGTGTTCACATATACAGGGCTGTTGCGCGGGTTTTTCCAAAAAATAGGAATAAAAATAGGAATTTTACCATCAAAAAATAGGAATAAATAGGAACTTTTTGTTCAAAAAATAGGAAAAAATAGGAATTCCCAGGCTTAAAATGAAGGCTTAATTTTTTGTTTTTACCAAAAAGAGCAACTATATCATGATATTTTTAAGGATTTTTCGTGGTGGGATCGGGGTGGGGGAGTTTGTTTTGCAAGAATGAGCCAAAAATTGGTATTTTGGCGTATTTTGCAGGCACAAACTCCGAAAGTTCTCAAAAACACCTGGATTTAGGCTAAAACATAGCAATTTTACGAAAAAATCTCCGGCGAAGCAGGAAGGTTTTGGAAAAAACAGTGCCTTTAAATGGATTTTAAATTTCTCGAGAGCTTGCAAACTTGATATTTAATTTAATAAACGGTGCTATCGCAATTTTTCGGGATTATAAACACTTATATTATCGATTATTTGAAGCTGAAATATTTGACCACTCGGCCAATGGGCAATCTGGGTCAATGCTATTAAAGCTGGTTGAGTCTAATCTGGGTTTAACCAGGGCTGGTCACCGGAGGGAACTACAATCCTTCAAAGAAAACTCGCTAGTTTTTTCTGGTAAGTTGGATAATTTTTGAAAAAATTTGTAAAATTAGAAATTTCCAGAAATTTTCTAATTTTTCTGGAAAATTCTGAAAATTGTCGACAACGGTCTAAATTCATTGTTCACTGTTTAAACCCGTTTCAAACCTTAAAGTTATGAAAATAAGTTTCCTGGCCTGCAGAAAAAAGTGCAATGGCACACACTTTATTTCTGAAATGAGAAAAATTCTGGTCTTGTGTGCACTCATCCAAGCGATAAAAAGGGACAATTACAAAAATATCAGTCAAACCGCTCCGGAATATTGCTACTGGCTCTCAACTTCAGAGAAATCTCTAGTCTTTGTTGAGGTCCCCGCCCCAGACACCCTCGGCAATTACTTGTATCTCTACTTTATCTTTGTGTTAGAATCTAACATTTAAATACTAAAAATGCTAAAACTAAAACAAACACCCAAGCTTAACACATGAGTAAAGCTAGCGTGGATGTGCATCGAGCACTGCATATGCATTCAAATTATGGAAAACCTATATATGCCCTGGGTTTTCTTTAGTGGGGAGGGATTGGTGGGGCGCCCACCACTCTTCCCCCCCCCCCTTTTTTTGGGCTTCCCCCCACTCACTACAGGGTGCCCAGAAAATGCCAAATTTTAAGAATTTTTGGTCAAATCTTCAAAAATTTTCCGGCTTCGCCAGAATTTTTTGTCAAAAATGGTCTGTTTTGGTACTCAAACTTGATTTTTGAGCACTTTTAACCCTTTTATTCCCGCGGCTGCCAATTAGCACAAGTGCTGATTTTTGGCATCTTATATTTTGGGATAGGGTGCAGTTGCCGGATGGCAATCTGGGCATTTGCTCCTTTTATCTTTAACACGCCCACCCTATTTTGGGAGAATATTTCGACACCTGCTTGAAAAATCTAGTTTCTATGGCATTCCGCCGGCTATGGAAATTTTGATGATTTCAAGCCCTGTCCGAGCGCTGCATTCAAGCAAATCCAGAGCCGGCTGTAGTTCGTCGGCAGAAAAGTCGTTCCACCAGGTGATGCGGGAGGTTATGCGCATTAAAATAACGTATAGTTGATCCCGTCTCTGAATCAAGTCTTGCAGCTAGAGATAAATTTATTGGATTTTTGCAATGAAAATTTAGCAAAATTTCGTACTTTGTCCAACTTTGACGGCTTATAACTTTTTCTGGGTGCATCGGAGACCCTTCAATGCTAAATCATGAAATGTAGCGCAATTAATTCTCTATCGATTGGTGGCAGTCCCATCTCTCTAGATGGTCTCAGTAAAAAAAAAGTACAAAAAGTACAAAAATGTAAAATTGGTCATTTTGAGCCGATTTCCCCGAGAAGTCTTGGGCAGTACAAATCAGTACAAAAATGTAAAATTGGTCATTTTGAGCCGATTTCCCCGAGAAGTCTTGGGCAGAAGAGGGTTAAGCATAGTTATAGCAGTAGATGTAGAAAACAGGCTATTTTTACTGCATTTTTGGCATTTTAACGTCACTTTGGATTCCCCCCACTTTTGGTCTTCCCCCCCCTCATTAGTGGGGGGGGGGATCCTCCCCCACTTTTTTGCCTAGAGGAAACCCAGTATGCCTATGGCCTATGCGCCCAACTACCAAAAATTGGGGGGCACTTAACTTAATCCGTGTGAGTAAGCGTATAACCAAGAATTTTGTAAAACAGGAAAATGTTGTGGCAATGGTCGTCTAAAGCTTCTAATCTTTCAACGAAGAATTTAGTAACCCAAAGCAAAGATGGAAAAAGAGATTGTATTAGTTATGTAGAGGACCAATAAGCAAAACTATGTAAGACGAGGACGTTTTAAAAACAAGGAAACACAATTGCGCCGACGGCGCAAAATTTTTCCCAAAAACTGTTGTCATTCAAACATTAACGAAAGTTTTGTTTTCTGATCAACAAAAATAATAAAGATCCAAGGACAATTTACTCTGGTCAAATAGAAAAAATAGGAAAAAATAGGAATTTCGGCTGAAAATAGGAATAAATAGCAATGTCTCGAAAAAATAGGAAAAAATAGGAAAAATAGGAACCGCAACAGGCCTGCATATATACCTTATAGCCATGGGGTGAAAAAACCCACCCCCTTTTTGGGGGGAAAAAACCCACCCGCCTCCTGGGTCATGGGTTGGAGATATGAGCTCCAAAACATAGCAGCAGGAAGCGCGACTCTTTCTAACCTATGTATGCAAAGATCAAGTCATTTGGTTCACTCCTGCTCATTTTATGACATTTTGAAAATGACAACTACTTTTTGGTTCAACCATCCAAAAATTTACCAAAAGTTTGGACCGATGTAACTTTTGACTGGGTTGGGTTAGAAAAGTTTTGCAAATATCTGCAATGATGGCAACTCTTCCTCTTTGCACACAGCCAAAATTAGACCGATCCGCTGTACCGTTGGTCTGGCACATTGCCAAACGTGGCGGGGAAAAAAACCCACTTTGGGGGGAAAAAACTCACCCAAATTTTTTTGAAAAATTTTTTAACAACTCAACACGGAAACAATTAGAGACTATAGCACGGTACTATCGAGCACGCTGCGTCATCCTATGCGGTCAGAGTCGGACAATTTTGCTTCCCTGGCTAGCTAGGGGACAAAAACCTTGAAAGTGCCATTTCGCTGCTGGAGGACCCAATACAGGTACAATTGTGGATTTTAACAGCCAATTCTACGTAAAAAACCATTCTCTACACGATAGAATAATAAGTTTTATCAAATTACATCATTTTTAGCATTTTTCAAAAATTGCCCTATGTTTATGTGTTAAACTTTATGAAACCTGGCCAGTTGATGCAGCATTTTCAACGGCACATGAGATCTCAAAAAAAGCTACTTAGATCGGGTTTTTTGGTTCATACTAACTAAAAAAGGGTTGAATTTTACACTGGAAGTGTCAGAATTGCGATAGAACAATTTTTAAGACCTGTGAGGGGTGGGTTTATTTTCCCCCATTTGGGTTTTTTTCCCCCCATTGGGTTTTTTTCCCCCGCTACTTTTTGCATTATACCGCCCTAACGGTACAACCTACAGAAGTGCAAATAGGCTTAAAAGAAAGTTCTAAGTACGCCAAGTACGATGGTATATAAAGTTCTCAGATTGCCCTTATAATAAAAAAGTTCCAGCCAAAATCCGAAAATGTGGGTTTTTCCCCCCATGGCTATAAATACGGTGTTTGAGCTATTGAAATTAGATTCAGACAGGATACCTATAACCAAGCATTATATGAAGCTAATGACATTACGCAAGACGGTGAGGGTTTTTTCAGACTTGGGATTGGGAATAAAAGTAAAGAGTCTGTAGGCAAGATGGTAAGAGGTCGTCGTGATGTCAAGCCGTTGAAACCACGCAGCGAGCGTCAATATGAGCCCAAGAGAAACGTGGCGGCTCATATTAGCCAGTTACAGCTTGTCCTTTACCGATTTAGATGCTGGCTCATATTAGACGTTTTAAATCTTGTCCTTGACATATTTAAATGTTGACCATCATAGCTCATATTGCATTTTACATGCGACTGCAAGGAGCATTTTTCCTACTTGTATATATATATATATATATATATATATATATATATATATATATACAAGAACCAAAAATGCTCCTTCGTCGCATGTAAAATACATATGAGTACTCTCAGGCAGGTTGTACAAAAACGGAAACTAGCCTGTAAAATGCATATGAGTGGCGTTGAGGTTGTAAATTAAGGAAAACAAGTTGCAACGGCTTAACATATGAGCCTGTCCTACAACGAGGCTCATATTGGCGTATGTCAGAATATAATTTGTCGATATTTGACCTTCATATAAATAGCACGTATATAAAGCTTTTCATTACAAAATTGTCCTTCACACATCTTGCCGCTAAGACATTATACTGTGCATACGCATTATACGGCATGCCACTTTGCGCTCTGACTCAGAGCCATGTGGGGAAAGCATTACGTATGTGAGAGTAGTGTGTCATAGTGTTCCGAGAATACAGTAGGTGTACTATAGTGCTTCCGGAAATAGTAGGTGCCACGGTGTTTCGGGAAACATCAGCTTGCATGTACAGTTAAACTTGAGGTGTTGCAGTTCACTTCGTTCTGTCCATTTCTTTCAAGCCACAATGTTAACATGTTATGTCTATTCATTCGTTTTTTCCTTAATATGATGACCTGATGATCTTTAAGAAGGCTGCACTGTGACGCCAATATGAGCCTCGTTGTAGGACAGGCTCATATGTTAAGCCGTTGCAACTTGTTTTCCTTAATTTACAACCTCAACGCCACTCATATGCATTTTACAGGCTAGTTTCCGTTTTTGTACAACCTGCCTGAGAGTACTCATATGTATTTTACATGCGACGAAGGAGCATTTTTGGTTCTTGTTTTCCATTCTTTTACATATGTATGCGCAAAAAAGAACCAACCAACCAACCAAATTTGACCACTTTTGAAAAATTTCATTTTTGACCGAAAATCGCCTAAGTCCCCACCCCACCCCACCACAGCACTCTACAGCCACTTTGAGCATGCAGTTCTATGACAAAAGTCGCTCAGCTCGCTTAGGGCTTTCATTTGGAACCAAATTTGACCACTTTTGAAAAATTTCATTTTTGACCTAAAATCGCCTAAGTCCCCACCCCACCCCACCACAGCACTCTACAGCCACTTTGAGCATGCAGTTCTATGACAAAAGTTGCTCAGCTCGCTTAGGGCTTTCATTTGGAACCAAATTTGACCACTTTTGAAAAATTTCATTTTTGACCTAAAATCGCCTAAGTCCCCACCCCACCCCACCACAGCACTCTACAGCCACTTTGAGCATGCAGTTCTATGACAAAAGTCGCTCAGCGCGCTTAGGGCTTTCAGTTGGACCAAATTTGACCACTTTTGAAGAATTTCATTTTTGACCGAAAATCGCCTAAGTCCCCACCCCACCCCACCACAGCACTCTACAGCCACTTTGAGCATGCGATTCTATGACAAAAGTTGGTCAGCGCGCTTAGGGCTTTCAGTTGGTACCAAATTTGACCACTTTTGAAAAATTTCATTTTTGACCGAAAATCGCCTAAGTCCCCACCCCACCCCACCCCAGCACCCTACAACCACTTTGAGCATACAATTCTATGACAAAAGTTGCTCAGCTCACTTAGGGCTTTCATTTGGTACCAAATTTGACCACTTTTGAAAAATTTTATTTTGGACCACCTGACCCCTTACCGACCTGACACCTCAGACGGTCAAGTGGAGCCAGCCCAGCAAAATGGGTGCGTTGTACAGCAAAACCGACACCGGAAATGAGCTGGGCGCACCAGAAAACCCCTATAGAGAAAGTTTTGGGAGGCCAAGTAGAGCCTAGTATGGACTTCCAGGAAACGGTTGCCGACATGACCCTCCAGACGGCAAAGTGGAACCAGCCCAGCAAGATGGATAAGTCGGACGGCAAAACGGACACCGGAAATGAGCTGGGCGCACCAGAAAACCCCTATAGAGAAAGTTTTGAGAGGCCAAGTAGAGCCTAGTATGGACTTCCAGGAAACGGTTGCCGACATGACCCTCCAGACGGCAAAGTGGAACCAGCCCAGCAAGATGGATAAGTCGGACGGCAAAACGGACACCGGAAATGAGCTGGGCGCACCAGAAAACCCCTATAGAGAAAGTTTTGAGAGGCCAAGTAGAGCCTAGTATGGACCTCCAGGAAACGGTTGCCGACATGACCCTCCAGACGGCAAAGTGGAACCAGCCCAGCAACTTGGGTCAGTCGGGCAGAAAAACTGATATCGGGAATCGATTCTCCGTCCGCAAAAACCTTTGTACACAAGATTTGAGCCTTCCAGGTCGCAAAATAAGCGAAAAAACTAAGTTCAAAGTTGGACCCAAAATTCACCAACTTTGGCAGGCCAGTACCCAAAAATTACGCCCCCGGCAGGAAAATCATATAGCAATTGAACGACCCTGATATGTGTCCTATTTAGCCATATAGGCAGTATTGCCCCATATATAGCCCAGTCTGACTTATTAAGGTGACATTGAAGCATACTTTTTGGCCATTTTAGCGTTTTGACCGACTTTGGCCCCCCGTCAAAAATTTTTTCCGGCTCTGGGAGGCATAAAAACTAGCCTATCGGCTTATTTTTGTTGCGTACTCCAAGAATATATATGGTTTTCATAGGCAAAAATTTTTCTATCTGTTGTTATTAAAGCTACAAAACCCCCTTACCAGACGTCAAAGCGGAGAACCGGAAAAAAAACATCACTCTCGTAAGCGATTTTTGGCGTAACTTTTTAACGGAAAGTGGTACGGGGATGAAACTTCGCACACATACTAAACTCGACACGTACAATTTTTTGCGCACATAATCTGCGCAGGATCTGCGCAGGAATCTGCGCAGCTTCTGCGCAGCCTTGTTTTACACGGTCATTCGACCATTTTCACTCATATTATAGGGGTCGCTACCGCGACCCCTATGATATCAGTAGTATTGAGCCAAAATGCCCACGTTCCAACACTTCGCTGGAAAATGACCGTCTTCCGGAAAAAAGCAAGGCATGTAAGCTGCCTTCATTTGAAAGTGCTTGAAAGAAAGTCGTAAGAACTTTCGGTAAAAATCGTAACAAAAGAAATGGGAACCACGCGGGAAAAGCGGGTGACACATTTATAGCTCAGCTCTCATTTCCTTTTCGTGTTCTCTATCCGCAAGCCAAAACTTCATAATTTAGGACTCTCCAAAAGACGTAAATCCACAACACCTTTTAGCAGATATCGCGACAACTTCGCGAAATGTCGCATAACATCGCGTAAATTACGCGACATTTCGCGAAGAGAAAAATTTGAGCCAAAGCTACAATTTAAAATTTACCCAGAATTTTGGTAGATACGTATGGAGAAAACCCCTCAAATTAGCTAACAAAAACCTTAGCTAGTGAACTTCGCGAAGTGTTTCGCGAAGTTCGCGATGAGTTTTCGCGAAGTGGAAGAAATTTCGCGAAATGCTTTCGCGAAATCTGGGGAAATGTCGCGAAGTTACGCGAACTTCGCATGCGACTTCGCGAAATCCAGATTTTCCTACGACATATCGCAAAAAATCTACACGAATGTCGCAAAGCCTTCGCGAATTTCGCGTGCGCTCGCGACATTTCGCCAGATATGGGACTTCGCTTCAAACGCACTTTGAAATGAGCTGTACTGTATGTTCCAGTACCTCGGCTGCCAGATCTCTCCAAACGGTGAACCCACGGCAGAAATAGACTGTAGAGTTGGGAGAGCACTCAGTATTTTCAACACCCTGTATAACTGTCTGTGGCGCCGACGGGAAATATCCGTTCGTACCAAGCTCCGAGTTTTCGATAGCATGGTCATGTCTGTATTGCTTTACGTGCTGGAAACAACACCCCTACGCAGCTCCGATATCCGGAAACTTGAAGTTTTCGAAAATGGATGCTTGCGTCGTATTCTTGAACTAAGCCTGGCTGACCGTGTCACTAATTTTGAACTCAGATCTCGTGCCGGGAATCGACCTCCATTGGAAGCACGTCTGAGGACATATAGGCTGCGATGGCTTGGGCATGTTGCCCGAATGGACCAGAGACGTCTCCCTTACCTCCATACTTGCTTCTTCTCGACCTTCCCTCCTAGCTGACAGCGGCAAACCTGGGAAAGGAATGTCCATAAAGATCTCAGAGGGCCCAGGGTATTTTTTACAGGGGGGGGGCGGGGGGGCCCCCCCTCCCCCCGAAATTGACCTCCCCCGAAAATGCCTTCCCCCCCCGAAATCGCCCCCTCCCGGGATTTTTGCTCCCCCCCCCCGAGATATTTGGAGGCCCAAATTTTTGCCAAAAATAGGCCAATTTTCAAAAATTTTGCGGCTTCGCCGGAGATTTCCTCGTAAAAATAGCCATTTTTAGCTTAAATCCAACCATTTTTGAGAACTTTTTGCGTTTCACCATGCAAAATACGCGAAAAAATACCATTTTTGGACCATTTTTGCAAAAAATTCTTCCCCCCCCCGAAAATTTCTTTCCCCCCCGGGCCCGGCCCCCCCGATAAGCCTTCCCCCCCCCGGAAAAAAATCCCCAAAAACTACCCTAAGGGCCAATGAGTCTCTATTCTCTTGGCCGATTCAACTGGAACGACACCATAAAAACATTGGCAGCAGATCGAGCTCAGTGGAAAGAAATCGCATCAGATGCAACAGCTAACCAAAGGCCACCGATGTCTTCGTGGTGAAGATGATGGTGATCAAGTACAAGTAAGTAAGTAAGTATAATTTGGCGCGTGGTCAAAGTTGTCCTGCTGGGGCAAAATTGACCGGCTAACTTTGACCGTCGTTTTTGCTCCTTTTCTTCAATGACAAGCTCTATTTGCATGCAACTGTAGGACAATGTTGCCCCACTCCAACCCCACCTCGTGGTCAAAGTTGACCGAATTTAGCCGGGTTTATCGTCTGTAAGCTCAACCCAAAGTTTGAAATTGGTCAAAGATGCCCCGTTTGACTATATTTATGCCTATTTTTGACAATTTTCTGTGGAGTCAGTTGGGACTTAGAAATTTTCCGAAAATGGCTATTTGACCGGACCAACTTTAGACCGGCCGCCAGAACGATCCCGGACAGACATCGAAAATCGCCTCGGTTATGACTCGCTACCCATCCCAAAGTTTCTTATGCAACAAGTCGCGTCTCTCTAGCTTGTTCCCTGAGCCCTGTAGCCGTGACACGAAATTGGCGTTTTTGGCCATCTTAGCGGTCAGGACATCTTTGGCCGGCCGCACAGGTGGCCGGCCAGACCGGGCAGCGGCAAATTGTCCAAAAGGTTTTCAAGTTCTTCAAACTTCAAGTTTTAAGTTTCAAATTTTCAAGGTTGAAAATTTCGACCAAAACTTTTTGCTACTTGTTGTACTCGTCACAAGAAAACAAAAATGCTCCTTCGCCGCATGTAAAATACATATGAGTCCCTCGAAGGCAGGTTGTACAATAGCAGAAGACAAGATCCACCCTGTAAAATACATATGAGTGGAGTGGGGTTGTAAAAGAATGAAGACAAGCTGCATCGGCGAGCCATATGAGCCTGCCCTATAACGAGGCTCATATTGGCGTTGTAATGATAATGATTTGACGACAAATGACAATTTGATGATTATATATTATATACGATTATGGTCACCTGTATTTAAGCACCATGCAACTTAAGCAACTTGAAAACAGCTACGTAAAACAAAAACGGCTACTCGAAACAGACCTATTCCTAAATCCTTTTATATATTGTATTTTTATAAACATTATTAATGCAAGCAGAATTATAAACAACATATGACACATTCATGTCAGAGGCACTGGTGTGACCCTTTCCTACCCTTACGTACGTAGCAAGTACGTACGTACATATGTTGTATATACATATTGATATTATATATGTGTACAGTGTGGATAAATACAAAGGTAAAAACTCTGGTATAGATTCATGTTATGTACGCCAATATGAGCCTCGTTATAGGGCAGGCTCATATGGTTCGCCGATGCAGCTTGTCTTCATTCTTTTACAACCCCACTCCACTCATATGTATTTTACAGGGTGGATCTTGTCTTCTACTATTGGACAACCTGCCTTCGAAGGACTCATATGTATTTTACATGCGACGAAGGAGCATTTTTGTTTTCTTGTCTTCAATTCTTTTACATGCTCCGCAATAGCTTTTGCCTTCAATATTCTCTTTGAATTTGAGAGACTGAAAATTTCTATTTTCACCTAAAATCTAAAAGTCTCTTCCCCCACCACCACAGCTTTCAACAGACACTTTAGGTAGGTGGTTCTATGAGAAAAGTTGCTCAGCTCAATCGGGGCTTTCATTTGGTACCAAATTTGACCACTTTTGAAAAATTTTATTTTTGACCCAAAATCGAATAAGTACCAACCCCTACCCCACACAGCACTCTACAGCCACTTTGAGCATGCACTTTTATGAGAAAAGTTGCTCAGCTCAGTCGGGGCTTTCATTTGGTATATACCAAATTTGACCACTTTTGAAAAATTTTATTTTTGACCCAAAATCGCCTAAGTGCCAACCCCATCCCACTACACCACTCTACAGCCACTATGAGCATGCGCTTCTATGACGAAACTTGCTCAGCTCACTTAGGGCTGTCATTTGATACCAAATTTGACCACTTTTGAAAAATTTTATTTTTGACCACTTGACCCCCTCCCTACCCGTTTGACCCTTCAAACGGCAAAGTGGAACCAGCTCAGCAAAATGGGTGGGTCGGACGGCAAAACGGACACCGGGAATGAGCTGGGCGCACCAGAAAACCCCTATGGACAAAGTTTTGAGAGGCTAAATACAGTCCTATATGATGCTCCCGGAAGTCGGTACTGACCGGACCGTCCAGACGGCAAAGTGGAACCAGTCCAGCAAGATGGGTGGGTCGGACGGCAAAACGGACACCGGGAATGAGCTGGGCGCACCAGAAAACCCCTATGGACAAAGTTTTGAAAGGCTAAGTACAGTCCTATATGATGTTCCCGGAAGTCGGTACTGACCGGACCCTCCAGACGGCAAAATGGAACCAGCCCAGCAAGAAGGGTAGGTCGGACGGCAAAACGGACACCGGGAATGAGCTGGGCGCACCAGAAAACCCCTATAGACAAAGTTTTGAGAGGCCAAGTAAAGCCTACTATGGACCTCCAGGAATCGGTTTCCGACCTGACCCCTCAGACGGTCAAGTGGAACCAGCCCAGCAGCTTGGATGAATCGGGCAGCAAAACTGATGGCGGCAATGGATTCTCCGCCCTCGAAAACCTTTATATGCAAGATTTGAGAAGTCTGTCTTGAAAAATAAGCGAAAAAACTAAGTTCAAAGTCGGACCCAAAATTCACTAACTTTGGCGGGCCAGTACCCAAAAATGGTGCAACTTATCGGAAAACGAATTCAAGATTTTACAACCCCAACATGTCTAGTATTACGCCAAATAATTAGTTTAGCCCCATATATAGCGCAATCTGACTTATTACGGCTAATGTTAAGCATACTTTTGGGTCATTTTAGCGTTTTGACCGACTTTGGACCCCAGCCAAAAATTTTTTCTACCCCCGGGAAGCATAAAAACTAGCCTATCGGCTTATTTTTGTTGCGTACTCCAAGAATATATATGGTTTTCATAGGCAAAAATTTTTCTATCTCTAGTTATTACGCCTACAAAACCCGCTTATGAGACATCAAATCAGAGAAACCGGAAAAAACATCTCTCGTAAGCGATTTTTGGCATAACTTTTTAACGGAAAGTGGTACGGGGATGAAACTTCGCACACATACTAAACTCGACACGTACAATTTTTTGCGCACATAATCTGCGCATAATCTGCGCAGCTTCTGCGCAGCCTTGTTTTACACTGTCATTTGACCCTAAGCACTCATATTATAGGGGTCGCTACCGCGACCCCTATGATACTGATTCCAAAGATACCAAACTTGTCTAGTTTCGTTGAGTATTTAGCTGACACGGTGCTCGAACGAGTCTCTAAGGGCCGCGCTGTGCCTTTTACACCCATATTATAGGGGGAGCGCTATTGCGCCATTTTAGCCATCTTAGCGGTAAGGCCACGTATGCTCCTACCTGTTTTAATTTTCATTAAAGATTTATTAATTCATTAATACTGTCGTGCACTATTATATATACTTCTATGCTAACAAGGTTCTGTTTTTGCCATTTTAAGGTAAAAACGTAGTTTTGCTGGTGTGTTAAAGTGATAAAATTTCCGGGGGAGGGCCCCCCAACCCAAATCCCAGTTACACCTATGCATTTGGCCCTGGCATTTTTTAGGGTTTTGAAAGTGGGGGGGGGGCTTCGCCCCTCCCTAGGGGGGGGAAGTGGGGGGGGGGTTCCTGAAAGGTGGTGGGGGGGGCTTCCGAAAAGTGGGGTGCGAGCCAAAGGTAAAAATATACCAAAATTTTTAGCGAAAAATTAGCATTTTTAAGGTAAAAACGCAAAAAATCGGTTTTTAAGCTAAAAATGGGCTTATAAGTCCATAAATTAGCTAAAAATTGAGAAAATTTTTGAAAATTTGACCTCAAAAACCTAATTTTTGGTCACTTTTGGGCGACCCCCAAAAAGTGGGTTGGGGCTTGCCGAAAAGTGGGGGGCCCCCACCCTGAGGGTTGGGAGTCTCGGTCTCGGTCTCGCCCAAAAGCCGAGACTTGGCCAGTCTCGGTCTCGGTCTCGGTCTCGCTCACCCAAAAGTCTCGGTCTCGGACCGAGACCGGAAATTTTTTGAAAACATCTAATTTTAGCGAAAATTTTAAATCAATGTTATGAAAATCAACTAACGAGGTGCGGAAACCATATGTTTATGTGTTAAAGCCCCTAATATTAGATCTAAGCCTCAAAAAATGGTTGAAACTAATTTTAAGCTAAAAATTGCTAGTCTCGGTCTCGGTCTCGGTACCTTGGTCTCGGTCTCGTTCTCGGTCTCGGTGAAATCTCGGTCTCGCCCAACCCTGCCACCCTCCCCACTAAAAAATGCCTGTGGCCTAAAGTTCGGCGACCAAAAAAACCCAGGGGGGAATGCCTTAAAACAAACCTCAATACAAACTAAGAGGGTTTGCGCTTGGTCATCAAATGAATCTTCACTGTGGCCAATCTGTTGACTTTTAAAATCGGGAAGTTCATAGGACCAGGTACCATCCAGAGTAATATCAATGCGCATGCTAAAACACCGCATATATATACGTATATATATATATATATATACGCAGGCGCGTAGCCAGGGAGAGGGGCAAGGGGGACATGCCCTCAAAGAAATTGGGTTGCCTCCCTGGAAATATATACCGTACACGCCAAAGAAATGGGCCCCGTCACTGCCAAATATCCCTCTTTGGAGCGACTGTGATAACTTTGGCAAGACTTTCATATGAAACCCTTTGTTTGCATTAGTGATTAACACTTTCAGGGCAGAGATCTGTCACTGACTTTTTTCAATGAAATTAATATGCGCAGCATGCAAAAGCTGTGACTTGTCTGTCAGGGGTGGCCGCCCATAGGTGTAAGGGGGGGGGGGGCTGGGGTAGCCCCCCCAAGCCTTTTTTCAACCCTCCCCCAAAACTTTTTGGGGGGACTTCCCCCCCCCCCCAACTAAGGGGGGGGGGGCAGTCGCGTCGAAGGCGCGAAAAATGGCCAGAATTTGGGTATTTTTAGGATAAATTTTGAAAAAATTTTCAAAAATGTCCAAATTTTTGGCTTAAACTGTTTAGTATTATGAGAAATACACGTTTTTAACTGTATTATGGATCTTATGACTCAATATTGACCTTTGGACTTGGATACATGTTGGCAATCAAGTTCTTGAGTTTAAAACCACTGTCTAATGTTAAAATTAGTTTATGGTTAGATGTTTTTTATCAATACGCCCTTGATCTGGCAAAAGGACCTAACTAGACCAAACGATCGAAATGGCGTTTTTTGCAGATTTAGGCATTGATGCATTCACTGATTTGATATTTGTTGTGGCTTACTTAGGTCTTTTTGCCATCAAATTTTACATTCTTCTAATTTTTCCTGTAAAATGTTTAACTATTAATGATCCAGCAATCAGTAACAGTTCCTTGCAAACAGAAAATGCTGCTTACTTTTATTTTAAATTAATGCATTAACAGAAATGCATGGGCGCGCCTCGGGCAAATCTGGCTTGAGGGGTCTCAAAATTCGGAAATTTTCAAAAAAAACTACCCCAAATAATATATTTTTCAGCTAAAAATGGCCTTATTTGGACATAAAATCTACTATTTTCGACATAAATCTAATAAAAAACCACTCGTATTGCGTTTTAAAACCAATTTTTAGCGTTCTTAACTTGTCTAGACAATTTTTTCAGAATGTTTTGAAAAATTGCAAAAATTTTTGCAAAAATTTAGTATTTTTCTCTTGTTTGGACCCCATTTTAGGGGAAAGGGGGTCTGAGCTCGGCTTGGGGGGGGGGAGAGTAGTCGAGGTCGGGTATGGGGGTCTGGCCTCTCCGTGGGGGGTCTCACAGGGGGTAAACTGTAGCCTAGTACACCTATGCAAATCCCATGGGCGTATCCAAGGGGGGGGGTTTGCAAAAAAAATGAACAGCATTAAAAGAAAATTAAAGTTATTAAAATTAATTAAATCTTGTCCTTGACATATTGGCCATCATAGCTCATATTACTTAACTTTTTCATGCGACTGCAAGGAGCATTTTTCCTAAAATCCCCAAAATAACATTAAATTATTATTAAATTAAATTAAATTAAATTATTAAAATAAATTTCCTGAGATAATTTAATTTACCGTAGTCTGGGGTCTGGCTTCTTCTGGGTGGCTGCCGCCCCCAGACCCCCCGCTTACCTCTTCGACTTCGGATTCTATATTATTACACAAATTAATAGCTGAAGTGCTCTAGATTAATTCCTAGGGGGGGTATAAAATTGAAAATGTTCTCCAACTTCTGGGGGGCTCCGCCCCCAGGCCCCCGCCTTGGTTCATATGTGTTTCTTTTTGAGTTGCCATTTCCGTAGTCAAATAAAATGTTTCCAGGCGCAAATCGTGAAACTAATAACCCTGCGGGTACCCCCTTTTCGCCTCCAACTAAGTTCGTTTCGTGACAACATAAAAATTTGGTCAAGTCAACCCCCCCCCCTTTCAAAATCCTGGATACGCGCCTTGCAAGAACCCCCAATTTTTCTGAAGTCCGCCCCCCGCGAAAAAATCTTCTATATGTGCCACTGCCTTCTACTCCCCCCAACCCAAACAGGTGGTACACCTATGCCATGCCCTGCCCCCCCCCCCCCCGGGCTCGGGGGAGGGGGAGAGAAATTTTCGGGGCGGGGGGGCTTTCCAAGAACGAGCCAATACATGATATTTTTTGGGCTATTTTGCATGCATTTAACGCAAAAAGTTCTCAAAAATGCAAGCATTTAACCTAAAAATAACCATTTTACTTTACATTTTTATTTGAAAATTAACCTATATTTATATTTTTGCCAAAAATTTGGGCCTCCAAAAAATCCGGGTGGAAGCAAAAATCCGGGAAGGCATTTTCGGCATAGTTTCACCAGGGGGAGGGGGGTTGGAGGGGTAGTCCCCCCTAAAATTTTAGGTCCCCTTTGCCCCGCCCCCCCCCCAAAATTTCCGACATCCCCTCACCCAACTGTCGGCTACCGCCACCCAACCGGTACTTATAAAGATGGGGAGACAAAAATTTTGCCTTGGTCCCCCCTTACATATGGTTCGAAAAAACATTTTGTCTCCGATCACAGGAAGAACTTCTACGGGTAAAATCGTTGTAAATTGCCGCGCAAGGCTGGGCTTATTCTAGTGGGGGCGGGTGGGGGCCCCCCATAAACACCCTTCCCCCCCAAAAATCGTTCCCCCCCCAAAAATCGCCCCCCTCAAAAAAGTGGGTGCCCCTTTTGGTACCAACTTTTACCCTGAAAAAATCGCTCAGAAGGCTAAATTTTCAAAAATTTTCCGGCTTCGCCGGAGATTTTTAGTCGATTTTCGCCTATTTAAGCACTATTTTTGCACTAAAAACGAACTTTTTTGGCGATTACTATAAAAATAGCGCTATTTTTAGCATGTTTTTAGAAAAATTTTCGCCCCCCCAAGAATGACTCGCCCCCCGAGGGCCCCCCCCAAGAAAAATTCCCTAGAATAAGCCCAGCAAGGTACAACAATTTTACCATGATTTTACCACGGACTTTTAATGAAATTAACGATTATACCATGATTTACCACGGACTTTTAATGAAATTTTAATATTTTTAATGGATTTACAATGTTTATATCCGTTTTTACCATGAGATTTTAACGAATTTACAACGGTTTTCCCTCGGTTTTTATACGTATTTACAATATTTTTATCACTTTGTAAAATTATGGTTAATCCGTTGTAAAATCGTTGTAAATTAAATTGGACCAATCTACAATGGTTTTACAATTTTTACAACGAATTTACAACGTTTTACAACGATTTTACCACATGATACATTTGTTGTAAAATCATGGTAACTGTTTACAACGTTTTTACAATGCTTCAGCTTAAGTTTTAACAACTTTACTGCATATTTATATAGCACGCTGTAAATTCGTTTTAAAATCGTTGTAAAAGCGTTATAAACAGTTCCATGATTTTAGAACAAATGTAACATGTGGTAAAATCGTTGTAAACACGTTGTAAATTCGCTGTAAAAATTGTAAAACCATTGTAAATTGGTCCAATTTAATTTACAACGATTCTACAACGGATTAACCACAATTTTACAACGTAGTAAAAATATAGCGCGGCGGGAAAAAACCCAAATTTTCGAATTTTGGCCGAACTTTTTTATTAAGGGACAAATCGAAAATCTAACGATAACTACCATCAGGCCTTGCGAAGAGCTTCAAAATGAGCCATAACGTCTCTCTAGCACTTACGGTTGGTGAGAAATTTTCGACCAAACCGATGGGAAAAAACCCAATGCGGGAAAAAAACCCAGCCGAAATTTTTGCTGGAAGCATGCCAGAACAGCTTTGACTATACCATTCGAAAGAGCGGGTCATTTTTAATACATCTGAATCACAAAATATCAATATTTTTGCAAAAAAACATGTCAAATTGACTTTTCAAAATTTCGTATGTAAACACGTATATAAACATAGGCAAATTTTGAAAATTTTTGAATTTCTGCAGTTTAAGCATCCTATCACATACAAAACGTGTTTTATTGCATTTAAAGCCAAACCCGACCTATTTTAGTGAAACATTAGCGGTTTTTGGCGAAATTTGAAAATTTGGCTTGAAATGGCACCATCTCAGATTTTGGCCACCTGGACCTCACCTAGAAGATCGAACCTAGGTAAAATCTGTACCAAATTAATCAGGAGGCTCTACTGAGCTAAGTAATGCATGAATTTTTCCTTTGCTGCTAATGGTTAGAAAAAATTTCATTTTGAAATTTGGGTTTTTCCCGCCGAGTCTAGGTCTCCCCCAGGTCGCACCACAGGTACTAGAGCCAAATTGCATATATATATATATACACCATCGTGAAGTTCGAGACATATAGCGCGGCGGGAAAAAAACCCAAATTTTCGAATTTTGGCTGTAACTTTTTTATTATAGATATTTATATATTTATATTTATTTAAGATAGGCTATTAAAATCCGATCTAGCTCATATGGGTGACTCACACTGGCGATGGGTTTTTTTCCCGCATATCGGTTTGGGTTTTTTCCCGCCGCGCTATATCCTCTGTGAAACTGTAATCCGTTTTGGGCTAAGTCTTTCCAGTAGTTCAGGCTGACCCCCCAAAGTTGACTCTGTCTGGCCCCCATGTTGGGACCAACGTCCAAAATCTTCAGTCCCAAAAAATTTGCTGAGAGGCAGCGGGAGCTACAATAATACACCTTCTAGGGTAGTTTTGGACGCTCTTTAAGATAGGCTGTTAAAATCCGATCTAGCTCATATGGGTGACTCACACTGGCGATGGGTTTTTTCCCGCATATCGGATTGGGTTTTTCCCGCCGCGCTATATATACAAGAACCAAAAATGCTCCTTCGTCGCATGTAAAATACATATGAGTACTCTCAGGCAGGTTGTACAAACACGGAAACTAGCCTGTAAAATGCATATGAGTGGCGTTGAGGTTGTAAATTAAGGAAAACAAGTTGCAACGGCTTAACATATGAGCCTGTCCTACAACGAGGCTCATATTGGCGTACGTATGTCATAATATAATTTGTCGATATTTGACCTTCATATAAATAGCACGTAAAGCTTTTCATTACAAAATTGTCCTTCACACACCTTGTCGCTGAGACACTGTGCATACGCATTATACGGCATGCCACTCTGCGCTCTGACTCAGAGCCATGTGGGGAAAGCATTACGTATGTGAGAGTAGTGTGTCATAGTGTTCCGAGAATACAGTAGGTGTACTATAGTGCTTCCGGAAATAGTAGGTGCCACGGTGTTTCGGGAAACATCAGCTTGCATGTACAGTTAAACTTGAGGTGTCGCAGTTCACTTCGTTCTGTCCATTTCTTTCAAGCCACAATGTTAACATGTTATGTCTATTCATTCGTTTTTTCTTTAATATGATGACCTGATGATCTTTAAGAAGGCTACTGTGACGCCAATA
>JASAND010000760.1:0-16030 GCA_030248195.1 Trissonchulus latispiculum | reverse complement strand
TCTATGGCAAATTGCTCTAGAGTGGTGGTAATGGTGCTGGCCATGGTAGCAGCTTCAGGATTAATAGTAGTAGTCGTAGTAGTAGTTGTAGCAGTAGTACTAGTGGTTGTGGTTGTGGAGGTACTACTACTCCTACTACTAGCAGTAGTAATAGTAGTAGCAGCAGCAGTTATTACTGTTGAAACTGTTGAAGTAGTAGGAGAAATTGTAGTAATAGTAGTAGTAGTAGCAGTGGTAGTAGTGGTAGTAGTAGTAGTAGTGATGATTGAGGAGGTACTATTACTACTACTACTACTACTACTACTGCTACTAACAGTAGTAATAGTAGTATCAATAGTAGTAGCAGGTATTGCTGCAGAAGCTGTTGCTGTGCTGGCGGCGGGAGTAACTGTAGAGGTACTAGTGGTAGTAATAGTAGTCGTAGTAGTAGAAGTAGTAGTAGAAGTTGTAGTAGTAGCAGTTGTAGTGATAGTAATGGTTGATGTGGTAGTAATGGTGCTGGCCATGGTAGCAGCTTCAGGATTAATATTAGTAATGGTAGTAGCAGTAGCAGTAGTGGTAGCAGTAGTAGTAGTAGTAGCAGTAGTAGTAGTAGTAGTAGTAGTAGTAGTAGTAGTAGTATCAGCAGTTGTAGGAGAGGAGGTACTACTACTATTACTACGTCTACGACTAGCAGTAGTAATAGTAGTAGTAGTAGTAGTCATAGTAGAAATTGTAATAGTAGTGGTAGTGATGGTAATAGTAGTGGCTGTGGTAGTAATGGTGCTGAGCCATGGTCTGCACACTAACGGCCCACCACCCCCGCAAATGCCTACCTATTCGACACCCCGCAAATGAATAGCTAGTACGCAATTGCGTATGCTTACTTTTCCCAATAGGAAGGAACTCCCCGCAAAACAGATCTATCATTTTTCAATTGACGAACGATAGATAGGTCACATTTGTGGGGGGGGGGGTGGCGTACTGTAGAAAAGAGTGAGCATACGCAATTGCGTACTGTAGGTACTGCTCATTTCCGGGGGTTCCACTAGGTACGCAGTTACAGGGGGGGGTGGTGTTAGCGCTCAGTTCATGAATCAGCTGCTGGTAAAATACTGTGTGACGTCTGTATATTGTACTGTATATATTGTTTGTATTATGTATTATGTACTCGTATGTATTATGTACTCTTGATATTAGTAATAACTTCGTCTTCTGTGCTTTGTGCTTTATGCTTTGGAAGCAGAAAACAATAAGAAAGTCGATCTCCAATAGCAAAGGTTGATTTATCAAGCTTAAGGAAATTATGTCAAACTTTAGTTTTTTTAAAAATGTTAAAAAAGACTGGCTAGTTGAAATTTCAATAGTTATACTTGAAATAAATAGTTTAATTTTATATAAGATTCTTCATGTGCGTAATGACAACTGACTATGTGTGCTTTGAAAAATTATCAATTTTTGACGGAGCCTATTTCTAAATAATTTTTTTGACAATTTGACAATGAGAATCATTTACTACTGCAAACTTTGGCATTATCAAGTCTTCCAAAACCGTCAAAGTATGGAAGGCAAAACCTGCAAAGCGAAAGACCCACAGATAACTGTTATGAACCGGCAAAGCTCAAAGCACAAACCATAGTGCTTTTACCATCATTATGAACTGCCAAACCACAGTACAAAGCACAAAAGCACAAACAACAGTATCGTGAAACGGGCTTAAGGGAAGTTTGACTGGAAGATATATTGTAGACATAAATGGCTACAACCCGCATTCACTGGTACACTATATACACATACATTGCTTGCGTATACACAGAATGTATTCTGCACAGTGGTTTAGGCATGCGACATATCCGAGCAACAGCACAAATTCCAGAAGAGGTGCGGCTGTGCTCATCCGTTTTATTCTGCGAAAAACTCTTGGTCCTATTGCACATCAGAAAGTCAAAGTAAATGTCAGAGTCATTTCAGTAATCTATTAAGGCATAAACTGTCACTCAGATTTCGTGCCCTTGTATAGAAGCAGATTGCAGATGGCTTTAACATAACTTATTCAGTCACAGAATCACCTTCTGCAATAAGTAAATTAACATATTTTCAGCTACTCAATTTCCCTATTTCCTCAATTTCAGCTGAAACCTTTTCAGGTACATCGGAGACCCTTCAAAAATTCGTTATGGTGTTGATCAATCAAATTATTGTCAGCCATTCCATTGATCTTGAGTGAAATTGAATTCTTCAAGTTTTGCTTGTATGTGCTTTCACTTTTGGACTTATACCAAGAGTACATAATGGTAAGAGTGTGACAAGCGTCACATTCTATGCAATGAATGCTAAAACTATGCGATGCGCGCTAACGGCTTACCCCCCTCCACAAATTGACCCCCTCTCACACCGCCCCTATATGGGTACGTGGTCCAAACGGGGTTCGCTCACTGCTTTGCATAATTACACGCTGAAATTAACAGGGGCCCAATTTGGGGAGGGAGTGCAAGCGTGTATGCTTAACACATAGATGTACAAAATATACTGAGCGAGTGAGCGACCCCCGTTTGGAACTATGTACCCATATAGGGGCGGTGTGAGAGGGGGTCAATTTGCGGGGGGGGCAGGGTAAGCCGTTAGCTCGCATCGCATAGTTTTTGCCTTCATTGCATAGAGTGTGACGCTTGTCACACTCTTATCATTATGTACTCTTGCTTATAACTAGTTTCACGCATAACTTACGTGCGGATTCTTTATTGCTGAAATTCAATGCTATCGCCAGTAATGTTAATATTCCAGCAATTGAGACAATAGTCTAAACACAAGACTCAATTTGAGTATAATACTGTAATGTTTTTTGTTTTGTTAACGCATGTGTTGCATTTCCATATTTTCCAACAATTCAAGGTATTTAGTGAACTGTTTGGATAATGTTGTCTTTGATGTATCGCCAGAAATATGTCCGGAACCATGCTTGTAAGTTGCATTGTTTGCACTCATGATATTAACATTAGAATAACGTTAAGTCAGACAACAAAAATGCAAATTATTCTTATATTTATTGTCGGAGTATACAGTCGAAGTGCTAGTGGAAATGACTACTTAACAAATTACCCCAGCTTACTCGCCAATTAAGAAACCACGCATGGGATAGGTAGGGATCAGCCGAGCCCACTCGCAAGCAGTTAAACTGATATAGTGTGAACAAGAGTTGATGACTCACCTCAATTTGTAAAACTGTCTAGCAGAATCTCAATAGTTACACAAGGTATTTAATTAAGAAACGGCAATAACAAGACACAGTAAGTAATCCATCAGTTTTTAATAATCAATCCATAGCAAAGTTGAGGTAAGTTAATTAAACCATCGTATGAGATAAACAGACTCAGACCCACGGATGAGGTCATCGAGTGGCAGGAGTCAATGGTCAGCCAGTCATCTATTCGAAAACACAGAATTTAAAAGTGTGAAAATTGAAAAATTGGTACAATAGCCCAAAATTTACATTTGCATAAAGCAATGCGTAATTTCGGAGATTGTGTCCTCTCACTACCAACTACTACTGTCATGTATTCTGATTGTTGATACTGGTGTTGGTTCCATCAGAAATCGGTGACGTTTTGTTTCTTTTGTTCGGACCTGCTTTCTCTAATCTAAAGACATCTCCCTAGAAAGCAAGGAATGTTCGCAACTGCAATCTTAAAACTAATGCTGACTGGTTATTAATTTGAAAAGATTTGTTAAAATTTGCATTTATACTTTCCTATTCAATTGCCGCATATGTTCGACAACTGGAACAACAAACTTAGTCTGCATATTCGTTAAAAAATTCGGGTATAAATTTAATAACTAAACATTTTAGCAATCGTGCAGTTAGCTTGTTAGCTTTTTTAATAAAAAATACAAATTTAAGCTATTCTACACATAAAGGGCCCAAACAGCAGCTTAAAGTAAGTGTCTTCCTTAAATGCTGCCGTTCTGAGGACGCACTCCGTCATATTCCTTACTATTGTTTTTCACAGCTGAGACTTATCCAAACAATTGGTAGAAAAATAGGTGTTCTTAAACTGTAAGCAACTATAAACCACATTTACGCTTTGGTTTAATCGTATAAATCCAAATTCCTGCATTTATCCTTATGGGTGTCAGTGTCAGCTTTAACTCCACAGCGAGTGCAGAGGGTTTCCGGAAAGTTGGAATTTGTCTCAAAATATTTTCCACTTTCGAGACTTTTTGTCTGGAAAGATTTTCAACTTTTGAGACTTTTTAAAATATTTTGAGACATTTCACGAATTGTCTCGAACATTTTTGCACGTAAACAGGCAAAAAATCCATGTTTCGAGACATTTTTCAAAATATTTCTAGAAAGTTTTGAAACATTTCGAGGCAATTTTGATTTCCAATTATACAACTTTCGAGACATTTGGAGACAACGCTCGAGTCGTTGTTTCTCAACTTTCCGGAAACCCTCTGCACTCTCATGCATTTGTGGAGTTATAGCTGACATACCCATTAATTACTGGCATGTTATTTACTTCTGAAGGCGTCTCTAACGGTAAAATGAAATAATCTTTGAAGAGTTAAACATATCCGCAAAAAATAATGAAATACCAACAACAAGAATGTTCCTTTTTTAGGACTCTTGACTACATCGTTAGCATGTCCACTCTAAAGTATCGTCCTGTAAGCTGGAATTTATGAAATTTATGAATTTATGAAATCAATTTAGAATATGCTCTTGTGCAACTCAGTAAATACTTTGTGTGTAGTAAGTTGATCATTACTTACTGTAGAAGCTTTTGCACAACAGAGTTTATTAGACATGTAGATTAATGGTGCGCTTTGTGCGTGTCTTAACAAATAATTGATTTCTTTGGCGATTCCATGTTATCTATTGATTGTTATAGAATGTACAGTGCACAAAAGACTCAATCGATTGCACAGACCCGTATGGCTTCTACATTTTTACGACATGTAACTTTTCAATGAAGTCAAGAGTTAGTATACATTCTGAATAATACGGATTGATGATGCTCAATCGCATAGCTGGTTGAAGCGTCCCAGGATTAGATAATGTTCAAAAAGGAAAGCAGGAATATAAATAGATTTTTTACACTTTGTTTTAATGCGTACCTCAAAATGGGTGGTTAAAATAAACTAAAGCATTTCTTAAGCCTTCGAGAACGTGTCGAAAATTTAAAGTTTACGTGATATTAAACACAGATGCTACTGATCTAATATTCGGAAGGTTTCAAACTTTGATAGGTTCTGTTTCTACGTCCGGTAAGAGCCGAAAATACTTGAATACTTCAACACTAACCTCAGGTTTCGGTAAAAGTTCACAATTATATAAAGAACAGACAGGTAACCTGTTATTGATTAATTGCAGGCAAACAGAAGCATTCACTTTTTTGAAAGAAAACAAGCAATGGGAAAATACATGTCTTAATACACAATACAAGTCAATACAAGTCTTAACAAGGCGTAATGTGCAGACTAGCTCATGTTTTGATTTGTATGCCTTCAATTCAGGTCTGATTTGTCATCTTTTACGGTTTATTTGGAAACACTGCTTCCAACTATTTTGGAGTCTACTGCCAGCTATGACGTGGGTCTTCATGTCAATTGTATTTTACAAGACTAATTTATATGTTTTGACTTCGTCTGAATATTGACTTTGTTAGAAACTGTTATTTCTCACGTTTTGGTTTCAATGTGTTTTCAATATGCCCAGTTTTGGCCAAGAAGGTTGAACCTAAATAAGTAAGTAATATTCATTCAAAGGGCAGATATTTTGTTGAACAAAGAAGGACATACTAAGCCCGTCGAAACTTGTTCAATATAGTAAATGCTTATTACATTTACATTGCTAAAGTTTTACTTATTTTGAAATCATATAGGTGGCTATTAATTTTAATTGCAGAATGCGTTTTTATTTAGATTTATCAATTGATTAGCAATATCGGTTCGACGGCAGGATTCATGTTGGGAGCGTCAATTGTTGCTGTCCTTGAACTATGTGTTTTCGGTCCTCTGTATGTCTGCTCTAGATGCTAGTAGCTAGCCTCCGGAAAATACACTGTGACAACAATACACCTGAATAAAATTATTATACAAAGTATACCGTTTGAGATTGCGTGTAAAGGGTTGTTGATGAGTGCGTTTCTAAGTAAATGACCTGTCAGCGATGTAGTTCAATTGCACACCTACAACTGAACTGCACTTTCACTCTGAACTGACTGTAAATGTGCTGATTGCGATTATATTGCCAAAGGGCAGCCCGCAGTTGGAATATTTTAAAAACCTAGACGATAGAATGCTTTTCAAGATTTTGTCTAGTCTCTTGCGACAAGTTCTGTTTTTTACCTCCAGCATATTCCTAGTACTAGTCCCATCAAATAATAATAAAAACAAAGTTGGCAGCATTATTTTCCAAACAACTTGCAGCATCGATATTAATTTTGTGAACATTACTTTCTGAATTTGCTAAATGAACTACATACTATTATTCCTGGTAACCATTTGCAGCTTGCTAAGTAAGTGATGCTTTTAACTCTTATTCTTGAAACACGTACCACAAAGTACTACGCAAAAGAAGCTAGCTGCAAAGCAGCGCAACATGGCACAAAATAAGCCCAGGTGTTGTCTCTTAATTCGAACAACGATGACCTATGAAAGAGCACTTGTCCAGTTGAAGTATTCTAGTAAAAACAATTCACAATATTTAAACTTCGATCCGCTGTAGACAGTAATCATACTAAATAACTGAAATAACTAAATAATAATAACCAAGTGAAGACACCTAAAGTCCGACGCAAAAATGTGCGTAGAACTTCGTAATCACTGATTGTGGCCCGTAAAGTAGTTTTTGAGAAATCAATTTTTAAAACAAAATAACCGCAGTTTTGTCAAAATCGTTTTTGGTAAAATCTCTAGCTTAATGCAACGAACTTCAGCTAATAGCCATTGATTACATGTGCAATAAAAATGTGTATCGATGGGGTATAAATGGACCAATATTGTTTTGTAAGATTTGGCGCTAATTTTGAAAAAAAATCGTTTCTTCGAAAATTTTTCGACCCTCGGTTTTTTCTTATACTGACTAAACCACTGGAGATAGCTCAACGGTTGTAAAAGCAAAAATGTTCATTTTTGTGTCTCATTCCAGCCATAACAATCAATTCGGTGTCTGGTATACCTACTAAGCCTAAGACCCTAAACCCGAGACCTAAAACCCTAAACCCCTAAGACCAGAGCCTAGGACCAAAAACCAAAAAGTTTCTTATTTTTTGTCCCAAAATACGAGATTGGTCCCAGAATGTTAAAGAGCACAGGGATAGGGTTTTTCTTTAATTTATTTATTTTAAAGGTATATAGCCGTATGCATAGATTAACACGGGGTCCGATTCTGGGGGGGGGGTCGACCCCGACCTCGGCGAGGGGTCTACCCTGAAAAATTCCAAAATTTTAAGGGGGTCTGCCCCAAGATTAGTAAAGATTGCGAATTTTTAACGTTTTTGACCAAAAATTAGAAAAAATGACAATTTTCAGCGGTTTTTAAGAATTTTTTTGAAAAAATCGCTAAAATTTGCTAAAAAATTAGAAGTTTTTAGTAAAAGTCGCTGAGGGATCTATCCTTTTTTCCTTTCTGGACGAGAGGGTCTGCCCTTTTTCCCTTTTCGCTGAGGGAGTCTACCCGTTTTTTGTCGGTCTGGGGGGCGGGGTCTGCCCCCAGTCACCCCCTCCTATCCTATGGCCGTATGAGTCAAAAATACCCGAAAGGAAACCAGTTCCTCAAGGCTGTGGTAACGTTTACCGCAGGCATTTCGAAACGTCATAACTTGCTCAATTTATAGCGCTGTTGAGCTGTTGCGTTGTTTAAACAACGTAAATGATGCATTATTTAAAAGCTTGAAATAAGGACATTTACAGTGATGTAGTCAAGAGTTATGTAACTACTTTCTGCAACGATTTATACCTGAGAAGTCTATAAACCACTTGTAGACAAGGAGTTCAAAAATATTGATTAAACTATGCTGATATACTGCGTTGTGTAGAAGGTAATTTTCTTGGGTTTCCTCAGAAGTTAGTTACAAACTTACAGCTCGATAAAATTAACAGAATAAAAATGTTGTAATTTCATGATTATTCGACACTTCTAAAAAGAATTACACAACTTTGTGAAAGTTTCAAAAAAAACAAAAAATGTCCATCGACAATAGTGAGAAAAATGTTTCTGTGAAATACATCGCTTGCCATTTAATTGAAGCAATTTAGAGAAATCCTTGTTCAAAACAAACTGATCACAGGTTTTTGAAAAATGGGTTTTTATCTATAACACTAGCTACATTCGTGTAGCTCATTTCTACCTGTATCTGATCTGGTTCGGGGTTTCATTCTTGTGCGCTTTAGGAACTTCTCCGAAATTAATTTTTGTCCATTGGATTTCCAACAGGCGGCTTTGACTTTCAAATTTTGAAGGAAAAAAGGTGCACATCGAGCTTGCGGATCAGCGGCAGCACGAAAATTAGCGTCTTTATAGGGCATTCTTAGTCATTGTCTGGTTATTAATGCATTATCAGCAAAACTTGGTTTATTTTAGGTCATTCTTCTTACCACATCTGTGCTTGCAGTGGGGAAACAGAAAGACGACTCGGACTGATTTTAAAAAATATTAAAAAATTTAAGACATTTTAAAAAAATCAATGCCGATTTCCGAAACTACAACAAGGCAAAACAGTATATACGTAGTTTTCGGTTTTGAACTGCTGGTGCAACAAACTGCGTTCTGATAGGTACAAGTATCTAATTGCCACATAAGCAATTAGTACGAAACAAATAATTCCCCAAATTTGAGGATGAATAATTTGTACAAACTAATTGTGTACCTTTAACTTACCGCTTCATCAAACGTTTTCAGTCAATCTTAAATCAGTGTTAGCTCCAGCTTCATTTAACCTTTGAAGAAACTGTTTCATAAAGTTGTCGTTTGTTCAATGATTGGGAAATTTTTTAATTTTAGGTCATCTTAGCCGCCCTCTCAACCCGTCAACACTTTGATCGAGTACTCATCAGAGAGTAGAGAAGTCAACGCGATTTCGCTCTACAGTAAGCTTATTTTTATCGTAGCTTGTAAACAATTATGTTGATTTTATCATTTAACCAGCCAACCACAAAACAACACTAAAAGAAACTACGGCAGCAAAGCTGTTCGTTAAAACATGTTAAGGTAGGCCTAAGAAGCAAAATGCAAAAACACTTCGACTGTTGGAAAAGCCAGCTAGTATTTAGCCGCATAAAAGTGGTTATTTTGTTGCGAAATAATTTAAAGCTTGAAAGAATTCTACGCAGTGCAGCGTCCTGTAGAAGTTCCACAAGGTTATGGTATAGGGTCAAGCCTCGAAGTAGCATGCATGCGAGCCTTGCCTGCTGTCTGAATCGGTAGAACGTTGGCCTGATTGCCAAAGGCTGGGAGTTCAACTGTCTCAAGTTGAAGGCGCTGTAGTGACACGCCTTTCTTACGTTTGTTCTTTTTGCCTTTCCCGTTTTGAAACGGTTAAGCTTTGGTAATTTGCTCCCATCACACGGATCATAGTAGACTCGCGCTAAAACTAAATGGCACTACGCTTTGGGACCGAAAGCTTTAGCAGCCCCCCCTCTTTATATAGCATTGATTTGTCACTGTTTTAACGTTGAATCACGACTATATGACTGGCACTCCGCTTTCAGTGAGGCCATGAACCATGAAATATGCGGTTTCCTTTACCTACTTTCATACATTTAACTATGCATTTGAAATAAATATCGTTGCTTATGTATTCGGTTACCTTTGGCAACTGGATGATTAATAGTAATGCTTTATTAAAGTTTTGGCCTTTTTAAAAAGTTTTCTAAATTCCCGAATCAATAGCAATAGCTTACTGCGTTCACTGAATGTGTACCGTTTGTTAAGTTAGATTAGACTAGGATTATCCATGCACTGAAGAAGCTGTGGCAATAACTTAATTCTATTATTTCAATTTACACTGGCGGTTATAAATGCTGAGTTGTATCATGTACAAAAACCACGCTTGAAGAGATATGAGTAGCCACTTCAGGTACTTCCCCATCTGCATCAAATGATATTAAGTATTAATTACTCGTAAAGATAAACACGAACGCAATGCTAAGCGTTGCTATTAAAGCATTTGAGTCTTACATCAAGAAAAGTTTAGTCCCTGTCCAAACTAATCGTGAGTTTACCATTTTTGAAATTTTTCAACATTGTCTGATATATGTTGCATTTATGTTCTGATATATTTAAATTTCTAAATAACTCCTCATGCAGTAATGTTAGTCCAATCATATCTTATACAAAAACTGATTCACTAATGCAGAAACTTTACGAAAATACTAAGCACACTATCCTAAGGCCAGGCCAAATTAGTGCGTGTTCTTCCCGTAGGTTTACACAAAAGCTGTGTAGAAAACTATGATCAACTATATAGCATTGATATTTTTCAATGGTTCATAAAATCAGACATTTAGTTTGGTTTGGTCTTTCTATTAGTTTAGTTGCATAGCTTCTGCTTTACACAACGTATTTTGACATGAGTTTCCGTTGTTCCATTCATGGAGTTGGCCTTGCGCTATCTGCAAGCAACAAATTGAAACGGTTGTTTTGGTATCTAATAGTCTGTGTGACCCTTGGTTGCTCTATAATTCAAGTGGCTCTATTGATCAGCAAGTATCAACGATACGAAGTGCATGTGCAACACAGGGTATACTATTACTATATCTAATAGACCAATTAGGTGCACTTACATCATCCATCCGTTCATTCACTTTGCATACAGTCTTCGCTGACTAAACACTTGAGTACTGTAGCGCAGTAAAGCTACTATTGTAATCCTGATAATGTAATTTGTAAGTGTTTGTACAAAGCTAGTAGAATTTACTTTCGGATAATTTTAATATAGTTAATATTATGCTAAATCTAAGTTGGTTTGCCTCAACTAAGTTGTTGACATGTATCTCATCTCAAAGGAAAGCTTGCTTTTCCAAGTTGGTAAGTGTAAAAAACTGTCTGCCATAAGTTTACTGCTCTTTCTAGTTCCGATTACAGTTACTGAAGAAATGGTGCTTATCGATTATGTTCACTAGGCAATTGCTAACATTGTACAGGTACCCGACTCAGTACAAAAACAACTAGCAGGTGTGAAGTTAGGCACCGGCAGGAAAGATATAAATTATACTCAGGTTGTTAAGCATAAGTGGAATTTACGGTAAGGTTTTGTGGCATATACTCAATGTTCATTCTCTCTCTTGACCAAATTCTTCACTTACTTAGCAAATAGTCACCATTCGCCACTTTGTGTAATTCAGTTGGTATGGGAAATCTGGTCGGGGAAAGTTGCGCTTTGTATTTTGGGGAATCTCTATTTTGTAGTCGTCTGTAACGGCTTCCGGGTGCTTGCTAATTTTGTGAGGTTTAGTGGGTTGTTAAATTTGATTTTGCATTTTTACTAACTTTGTCAGTTTCATTGGGTTTGCTTGAAATTATTCAATAAACCCTTTTAATCGTTGCGTCGAGTCGAAGTTAGTCAGGACCGGACATTGCTCCAACATCGCACACCGCGGTAGTTTACTTGTAGTCTAGGATTCAATTTACTAATCAAGTGGACAACAACAGTTTTACTAACTCTCATAGAGTCAAACTTCACACAATCTACTAATTCTGTCTTTGTTTCTTTTGCACTTTCTTGTTTATTTTATCATTTAGCTTAGAGGATACGCACAAGTTCCGTTTCCTGCAGTCGCTGTTTGCAACATTAATCCGCTGCGTATGGATGCTGTTAGCAATCATCCGAGCCTAAACCACATAGTGAGAACTCATTAAAAGTTAATTGTAGCTGCCAGTTAATCCTCCCTTTACCTTAGTCGAATCGAATACATTAATCAAATAGTAGATATTGCAAGCAAGATGTTGTAATAAGAAAACTAAAAGCGGCAGCGTCTGACTGACATGAGGCGAATGCAGCAGATATGTGCAGGAGGGAAATTTTCGTGGAGGGGGATGAACAGATTGCGCAGATTGCCGAAAAACCGGAGTTACCGGTTTTCTGTCAAAAAACCGAAAAAAGCCGGATTCTGGGGGGTGAGTGGTGAGGTTCAGGTCTGGGGGGGGGGGGGTGAAATCCCTCAAGCACATGTATGGATTGCAGTACTCTCAAGATGCGAAATCTCAACAGGATATCCATCCAGTTCTGGGTGATGCTTTCGTTTTCTTGTTTGAGATTGAAGAATATGCCCAGCAAAGTGTTTCTGATTCAAAGGATTCAATTGATACTAATGTCAGAGTTAAGAAAAGCATTGCAAATGTAACTGGTAAGTTTTGTGCTTAGCATCCATTTGACAGCACAACAAAATTTCAGTACATTTGATATTATTTGGCTTATTTGTGGGATTAATTTGTTTTCGCTGGTGGTCGTATTTTTCACACTTAAGATCAAACATGTCTCTGTATTCAGTGTGCTGTCGTCTCGCTATCCTTGAACGTTATTAACTGCACTACTATTACGTAAGCCTCCAAAGTGTAAGGCCTCCAAGCCTCGTAAAGCAATTCGCCAACTATGTTTTGAACTGTTATGCTGTTATCTGTTATCATAATTTTAAATATTCCAGTGGAAAAACGTGGACAGTGGTCATGGATTCTTGGAAACATGGGTGAAAATTGTGACGATGCTTGCAGTATGGCGGGACTAGGATGTGATCATACAGACTTTGATCAAATAAATTCATCTGATATAGTTAACCTAATGGAACTACTGGTTCAGAAGTCTGGGCTTACATGCGAAACGTGGATTGACAGGTCCAGAAATAAGTCTGGACAGCCATACTTTGTCGGCTTCAGTGGGGACTGCACAGGGGACGAGCCTGGTCCGTATAGTTCGGCTTGCGAGGACGTAGCCCTTGAAGTCCAATACCAGCGTTTATGTAGATGTGGTAGGACTATGAATCAGTTAGTGCTGAACTTAGTGCTCAACTACTGTATAATCGTTAGGGCAGCTTGGTCTTTCAATGAGTGTATATTTGAAACAACCACTTCCGCTTGCTCAGGCATGTGACAACATTATATGACATGGATTCAGTCATTCGTTTTAGTACTAGGCTTAGGCTCCAACATCTATGCCGCATGTAGGGCTAGGGATTATACGGTTTTGCTTATTGAAATTTCTACCGGATTCCTTGGCTTGAACTAAGCATGTATACAAACGCAATCCCATTTGACATGAACTTGTGCGATCTGTGTTTATACTATATACGGTTCTAGAAACGTGAAATGGTCTGCTCGGTTGAAATTAAACTGGCATCAGTTAGCACAATGTTATTGTGAAGGCTGCTTCCACTTTAGGGCTGGCGAAGCTATAACAACAGTAACAACACTATATTTTCAGGTTTTCAGTGGTTGAATCTGGCAGGAACAAAATTGTGTCTTGGCTCATGGTATAGTTGATTCAAACAGAGGGCTTTTTAGTGTCCGGAAAAATTAGCAGTCTACATACGACTATGACGGTTTAGATGCTCAAGTAAAAGTTTCGAAATTTAAAATTAGGTGTCTTTAAAGCAAGTCAGTCACATAGTTTGTAGTTTCAGTCAATGATTCAACGTCAACGGTAGCAACATCACAAACTACAAGCAATGCCGCTTCCGCTATTAGCACAACATTTAGTTTGGATCATTCAACAGATACGTCTACTTTTGACAGTACTGCTACTGCAACTTATACGAACTTATCGAACGAAACTGCAGCTTCTACGTATTCTTCGGATAATAGTGCTGGTCCCATTTTATCTTCTGACAAGACTAACGCCAGTTTTACCTTGGACAATGTTACTACTGTCATTTATGCTTCGGATAGTACTTCTACCGCAACCTTAACTTTAGATAGAGCTACTAGTGCAGGTGCTATTCCTTCTTTTTATTATTATTATTATTCGGTTGTATCGGTAGTTTACAATCAATATCATTATAATTGTTATCAGCAGCAAGAGTATATAATAACTAAGAATGTGACAAGCTTCCCACTCTGAGTGCTTACTCCCACTTTGTTTTTGTTAGCTTTGTGACCGACTACTGCTATTATAGCCAGCCCCACACACTGAAAACAAGACCTAGTAACGTTCCGAGGCTTCTAAGAAGACGCCATCTGACTAAGAGCAGAGGTCTGTTCGCCAAAGTTCGCCTACTTGCAAAGACAACTGCTGCATTTGGCTTCCATCTGTGGCAAACGGTGTGCAGCTGCACATTCAGCAGAGACCGCTGCCATATTTTGAGAAGCACATTGTCTTTGTTTCAAAATTTCAATCGATTTCAGAATTTTAGAATTTCGATTTGCATTTGGTTGAATTAGCATCTTTGTTCTTTTAGCATCTCCATAGAAGCAACATCAGCTTGCGGAGGAAAAAGCTTGAAAGACAATTCCTCCTTCTAGAGTTTTCGAAAAAGCTTTTGGGTTGTGTCAGATTAAGCATTTTCGAAAGACTGGTTCTGCAGTTACAAAATAAGTTCCTTTTCACGGGCTGCCGCCGTTAAGTTAGGAGAGCACATCTAACATGCGCTTTAACCTATCCAAAAACAAGAAATGGATTCACTGGTTTGCTGCATGCACTCTCTCAATTCGCACTACTTCAAACACGCTTAGAGGGTGCAACTGCGACAGGAAAACCTGTATAACTGCCTCACAAGACTGATTTTGTTCAACTGTCAACCGACCACATATTCTAGCTACCATACCCCGAAGGAAGCAGGCAAAATTCTTAATTTATCCTGAGAACTCCAATTTTGAGCAGTTGCATAGCGTTTTGTAGGAATCGAGCGACTCTTTCATTATCACCACAAGACAATCGACTGGGCGCGGGACATGCTACAAAATTTTGAAAGCATAGATTCACGTTAACTTGATTATTCGGCTTTTGTGTGGGGACCACGATATAAATTTGACCTTTTTGTCATTTTTTCGCGTGCGCCAAAAAAATCTCCCGACAAACGTTGATAAATTTAGAAAAATTATACATTAAAATAACACTGAAATGTTGAACTGCGGTATCTTAGAATTAGAATTTTAATTTAGTCCTTTAAAATTTTTTAATTAATTTTTGAAGGATTAAAATTTAACGTGATTTAACGTCAGAAGGTCAAAAAATGGCCCAAAAATGGACCCCCCCTTAAGTAAAGTCCATTTTTAGTTGACTGAGAGGTCACACAGACTTATTTCAATTATGTCCCCACAGAATTCCAAACGCTACTGCAGAAACCGACATGTCATTAGTTAGCAAATAAGCAATTTTGTTAATTATTAGGTTGCGCGTTATTGTACGCATTATTAAGATTACAGTTATCATGTATTCATGAGTTATATATTCAAAAATCGGTGTTTAACAAAAAAAATCGCCATCGTCACTGTTTCACACACCAGCAAGACTACGTTTTTAATGTAAAATTGCAGTTAGTGTGCGTCGACTAAATCTAACTTAAGGGGGTGACTTTGGTCAAAAATCAATAGTCACGAATTTCGCACATTTTCGCAAGTAATATGCCCCTATATGTTCTCAAACCCAAGACAAATTATTAGAGTTCGAAATCAAACTGTGACAGTTATTCTGGTTCAAAGCTAGAAAATCAAAAAATGAAATGAATTTTGGTTTAAATATAACCTAAGTGAACTAATTGGCCGGTATGTTGAATTAAAGTAAAGCTTAAAGTACTAATTTGGGCTGAAATTCAGCGGTTAGCTACCGATTTTAACCGAAATTACAACATTACAACAAATTGTAGCAGAAGTGATAGCTGAATTTTCCTTATTCGGTAACAAGTAAGATTGCATTGGTTACAGTACCATTTGGAATTCTGTGGGGACATAATCGAACTAAGTCTGAGTGACCCAGGAATGACCTCTTGTGCAAAGAGTTCGCAGTCAACTCAAAATGGACTTCACTTAATTAGTTAGTTCCTGTGTAACGTTAAACTAACAACCAGTTTACTTTTAGCAACCACAGACAACAATGAAACATAAGAGTGTCTTGAG
>JASAND010000759.1:0-32276 GCA_030248195.1 Trissonchulus latispiculum | reverse complement strand
GAATGTAGTGACGTAGCCAATCATGTAATATATATATATCACGACTTTTTTGATTATGCAACATTTCGGTCTACCCCCAGGTGTGATTATATAATCCAAGTAACACTTCTAGGCTATTTTAGCATGTAATGATGTAATCAAATTATATAATTTGCATATCAATTTTTTCACACATAATTTCAAATTATGTAATTTGCATAATGTTCTCCAGCCAGTTTTCCACTCAATTATGTAATCTGATTAGATAACTAGTTGCACAACATTTCCGGTTTCCGACATAATAATCCTAATTAGGTTGCGTAATCATGCAACACTTATGGTCTGTGAATGGTGTAATCAGCATGTGTATTTCCAAAGTCTCTCACAGAATGATGTAGTATACACGTCTGGCCCCTCATTTCAATGGATCAAACGTAGTGATGAGATTATACAATTTGTATAACTTTGTATGTTCATAAGTTTCCATTCCATTGTTTTAGACACAACAAACAGAAGCAATTCCGAGCACTTCACAGCAGATTGAACGCTCAGAATGAGCAAGTAAATGTAAGTCATCCCAATTGTTTTAATATTTTATGTGTCTCTAGTTATGTAACTTACTTCCGTTTT
Source organism: Trissonchulus latispiculum (assembly GCA_030248195.1). Taxonomy (NCBI): domain Eukaryota; kingdom Metazoa; phylum Nematoda; class Enoplea; order Enoplida; family Ironidae; genus Trissonchulus; species Trissonchulus latispiculum. The sequence continues at coordinate 31,667 of JASAND010000759.1, read as the reverse complement.
AATCTGGTTGCGTAACTTTGCATCTGATAGTGTACTTTCTTTAGATGCAACAAACATGTTTTCTTTTCTAGTTATATAACTTACTTTCCATCTGGTAATCTGCAGTCAACTTTGCATGACAGTGTTCTTTCTTTAGATGCAACAAGTAGCTCCGATTCACTTCACAACAAACGGTGTCAGCTCAAAAGGAACAAACTAATGTAAGCATTTCCAATTACAAACATTTCCAACTGTGTATCACTTATTGTTTTTACGCTTGCTCCTTATGTGACTATTCAAGTATTTTTCAGCTTGTCTAATTGTTTTAGGTGTGTTCCACGCGTGGGAAAGCGTTTACTGAAAAAAAGTTTGCTGCGGCATCAACGTGAAAAGCATGATGGGGAGAAAAAGGCGACGTGTGAGATTTCTGGTCGGCCCTTTGGTTAGAATGGATGATATGTTGAAACATATGGCGGTCCATTCCAGAAAACGTCCCCAGCCCGTCCAACAGGTTCCCGAAACTCCTCGCCAAAAGAAGCCTCGAGGAAGAATATTGCCCATAAAAACTGCTCTAAACAAATCCCCCCAAGACTTCCTGCTACGTCCTGACGAACTAACTATTGATGTCCCACTCTTCCTCCAATCCAAGCTCCCAGATATCAAGGAGATTGTTGATGACTATTTGATTGAAAACACTGGTGGCAAGCTTTGGATGTGTCTCAAAATAGTGTTTCGAGAAGGCCCTGTATCCCGAAGTGACAATGGAGAGCTACTTTAATTGTCGAAATATGATTATTTTGCGTGGATCTGACATTGACAATGATTTAAATGATGGTTTCTTCAGATATTGCATAATATTGAAACTTTTATTCAAAGAGGCTCTGGCTGGATAATTAAGGCCATTTTACATTTGCAGATTCATGTAGTTCGTTATAAACCCCTTTATTCTTATACTTCTGTTGTCTCCAAAGCTCATTTACACGAAACTTTTGGTGTTTCATTTACTTGTAACTCTGACAGTGATGAAGATGATGATGATGATGATGATGATGATGAATGATTTAGTTTTTTCATGAAGTGCGTAACATATACACAAAAACCGTAATGGTAGCCTAGCCGTCTGATGAGACCCTTTGGCAGGGGTCGAAACGGTTTAGCTGTTGCTATGGCAACTGTTGCCATAGCAACCAATGCCTCTATTCTGGTATAAATTAGCAGAAACCAGGGAAAAACTTCATTTGTGTTATTTTTCAGGGTTGAGAGCGGTCAGTTAATTTTCGCGCTGCTATCTGAAAATTTTTGTTACCTATAGATTTAGTAATTACATTTAACACAACTTTTTTGCTAATTGTAGGTTTGGTAATTATATTTAACTACATTATAAAACTTTTTCCTAGCTGTTGAGAATTAACACTTTTTCAAAACTTTAAACAACTTTTTCCAACCTGTTGAGACTAACACTTTTCCAAAACTTTTAACAACTTTATTAAGCTTTTTGTAATTTTTCACAACTTTATTCACATCTGGTCATTATTTCAGTTATTTTAAAAATTAGGTAAAAAACATCTGGGCCTGAGGTCAATTTTTTAAGGTTTAGCAAAACATCTGGTTAACTTTTTCAAGGTTTATTAATAATTAATAAGAATGTAAGATTTGGGTCGCACTTTTGAAACTTAAACTTATTAAATAAGAAATTTCTGAACTCTTTCGCTCAAACGGAGGTTTTAATAAACCAGTTAATAAAAGTTAACAGAGGTTTTAATAATAATTAACTAGTTAATTATACATGTAAATCATTGGCAAAAAACTGCTGGATACCTCCGGCACCAGCACCGGGAGGTTTCCGGACGCCTATTTTCTCACTACTAAGGTACAAACATCTCAAAAATGTCTGAGTCAAGTCTCTTTGGATCCGACATGTTGATGTAGGATCCCATTCTGAAGCTATAGGATACAGGCGATGGGAATCTGCTGTTATTAATTACAATTACAAACCTGGTACAACTGGGTAATATAGAACTCTTCAGGGTTTGCACGACCACCTGGACCGTTGTCTCCAGCAGCCACTTCGAAGAACTAATTTATTCTATTTCATTTACACAGAGAGTTTGCTTCTCGCATAATTACTAGGACTGTAAATTTAGTTTTGTCTGTATGCAGCTTCAAAAAGATACCATTATTTTTATACAATTAGTAGACAGTAAATATTAATTGAAAAGTGTAGGCTGTTTGAACTGTTTAACATCTACTGATTCTGAACTAACGTCTGACCAGAAAATCTTGGAACCGAACAGTGAGCTCGCGTCCTGAGTTAATCTTTGCAGATAGCATATATAAAGTATAAATTTTTAGAATGCAGTTATGAATGCTTTCTGTGCAGTTTTTGTGACCTATACATCCGGTTACCGGACATGGACCGGATGTGACCCGATTTTCGGAAATGTGCTGGGCCAAGGACCAATATCCTTGTGGATGAATTAATTAGCATTTTCCTTCCAAATCTGAATAGTTTTTATCAATTTAGCGTCCGTTAACCGGATATAGACCGGACATAATGAGTTTATCGGAATCTCCTCTTTCAGAGGTTTCTAAAAATATATACTTTATATAGGCTACCTTCAAAGGTTAACTCAGGACAAGTGCTCACTGCTCGGTTCCAAGATTTTTTTGGTCAGACTCTAGTTTTGAACTGCTCTCAATAGTAAAGTCAATTTCGTCCATAATGTAGCCGCTACGGAAATGAATGTTATTTTAACTGTCCATCGAAGACTCAGCCTCAAGCTTGTCCGTAATATTTTTAATTGAAAGTTTTTCTAAAGTTGTTCTATTATCTCTAACTTTATTTTTTGCCATTTTTGAAAGCGTGCAAGCAGTAACATGAGTCTGTGGATAAAAGCTAGGTTAAATACCTACAGGTATAAATGTCAATCTTTGTTCTTATCTGTTCTCAAATGCTATTTATTCTGAAGAAAACATTCAAAATTAACTTTTGAATGAACAGTAGTTTTCTGCTCAAGAGCCCTGCTATATTTTTGACTGCAGCACATCTCACAACGAAGCAAGTATACCTGATCTTCCAATTTGAGAAACTGTATAATAATTAAATGCGCACAGCTTGGCTGACATATGGTAAGACGCCATCGTCAACCTTAGTTGAACACTGATGTATTTCTGGTTTTCGAGAGATTTGACGCTTTTCTTATTTTTTCAGTTTCTAATGGCCCCAGAGCACTGATAAAGGCAGAAATTTTGGCTCTGTGAAAACTTTGCGCATAATATGTTCATTTACAGAACGCAAAGTTTACATAGTTTTCGATTTAGCTGTTAATACACTAGAATGGCTTTATAACCTTGCCGCAACACTAAAGTAACTGAATCCAAACTCTGAGTTCAGTAATCTTTTTATATGCGTTGTGGAAAACACGGGAATACTTTCTTGTTATGAAATGCTGCATCCACTACTTAAACAGCTTATTAACGAGCTTCAAAGCAACAGTTTTGACTGTGTACAATAAGTTTTGATACTCTTTTTTGCTCTATGACAAATCTGTCAGGCCCTTTTCCGTCAGTTGACATATTTTCTGCAGATTTAAAGAGTCAATGAAGCTCAAAACAGGAAATACATGATGCATAAAAGTTCTAAGGCTGAAGGTTGAGAACAAATCACTAAGAATATGGTTTGCTTCCTAATTGACGCAAACATTACTGGACACATGGCTCAGACAATTAAATCCAGGTAGAATTGTAAGTGCTAATGACGGAAGACTTTGTTTTGTTCTTGTCTTAAGGTAGTGATTCCTTTTGGGCACATATTGTTGTTTGACGGCTCAAAGCAAGATGAAATTTGATGAAACTTTCCAAAATAAGTTCATTTGGTGTTCTAACACCCTTCGCGCAATCCCGCTTCAAAATTTCGAGATTTCCGTTCAGGACGGTTTTCGGCAATTTCTGACAGTTGAGCAGCAACTGCATAGTTACGACTATACTCATTTGAAAGATCTCGTTGAGCTCTACATTTTTGCTTTTGGAAGCAAGTTTCTAGCTATTTTCTAATGTGAGATATAGCCGATTTTCTTATTTTGACGTTGAAAACTTGTCATTTTTGCAGAAATCAAATAATCCACGATTTCTTGAGCTACGCAAGCCGTAAAATTTTACTAAGGGTGTCGATTTGAAGGTCTCGTCGAGGTCGATTATCCGAGGCATGATAGTCTTCCAACTGCTATCCCGTGAGCTGCTATCATAAGAAACGTAGTTTTTGCAAAAACATGACCAAATTTTTTCCAGCGATTGTGGAGCATTTGCTATGCAAGCTAGAGGGTTGCCACTTACTAGACGTGTTTTACACAAAAATACCCAGGGACCCTTTTTTAGTTGCCCCGATTGCTGCTTTCTAGCTAAAGTGGCCGCTTGCTAAAGTTGGGAAAAGTAGGCAAAATCCAGGTTGCGCAAACATTTTAGCTAATTTCTTCATAACGAAGAGTGATTTCATGATAATTAAAAAAGGGTCCCCAGCTATTTGATAGTAGAATCGAATGATCTAGTCGATGCCTCACGAAAAAATTTACTTTAGTCTGCAAAAAATCTGGAAAATTAAAGTACTTCAAAAATCCAGGAAAATGGTTTCCGAAGACGGAAGTTAGTTTCATTGCATTCATTAGAAAGAGAAAATATTAAGCTCCATTTTGATATAAAAATGACTTTTTAACTCCAAGTAATGAATGAGTAATTAGGGTTCAAAGTTGATGTCTCCAAAATTAATCACCACCTTAAGAAAGAATAGTTCATTTTGATTAGGATGACTCAACTTCAACTTCAAAGGTGTTATTGATGAATCCTACAGTCCTAGAATGAGAAAAACATGGCTATGGCTTTATATATCTTAGCTTTGCTCTGAGCTAAGGGATCATTACTTATTATTATTTTATTATTTTGCAGCCAATTCGCCTGAACAGATTCTTGGACATTGCCATTGGAAGACTACATGTTTTGAAAACGACTAAACAAATGTCTGTAGAGGAAGTAGTGGACACCGTAAGTTATTTCCTCTGTGAATCAAACAAATATCAAATTATGCTGGTACCATATTTTATGCTAATTACTTGTTTTGTTATCCATATAATACCCAGATGACCGTTTGCCGTCGTCCCGTTAGCCGGCCGGACTGCAGGTATCCAAAAGATTGTCTAAACAATATGGTCTATTTCAAAAGTTTCGGAAACAGCCAACTGATGAAAACACTAAACATGATACAACCTTGACCACAGCCTTGCAAATTTTAGCGATGTTAATACAAGGTTTTTTACTAATCTATAAAAGTATGCTAGGTAGTCAGCACTAGTAAATCAGTAAAGATATGTGCAACTCTTCCATGGGATTAAGAATAGTAGTGTATGCGATTAAGCGCTTATGCGAAGCTCACTAGTATCACGCTAACTAGACATAAGAATGATCTTTCTCTACAATGTTGTATGAGTGAACCGATCCATTGCTCGTACCTTGAATGTTGTACAAATTGGAATCTAAGCAGAAGCATGACTTCATAACTCAAGTGGTGCCAACTTCTTGTGGGGGCTATCTGTGGTGCAGTTGTCTTTCATTGTTCAAAAAGGTTCCTTATACTAGCTTTGATTCACAATAATCTTCACAATAATTCACAGTTTAACAAATGCATACACCAACATTATACAAACTGGCAAATTCAGCGTCTTCATGTGTGACAGAAATAACTGAGCATCAGTTCTAGTCACATTGTGCACCATTATGGAACGTAACTAAATGAAAGGAAATTCCTTAAAAGGTTAAGAATCTAATGTTTAAGGTCTAAGGCGGAAATCTTAGACAAATTAGACTTAGCATAAGACAAAATTAAGCAAATAACAAGCACCGATTCCCAGGATAAGTAATGAATAATTGGCACATGAGAGCTTATTGTTGAGTTTCCGTTGCGATATGCCCAACCCTTAAATGAAAAGTGCCCACACTTATATGAACAACTCACATCCTTTGAAGTGTGCAGATATGTTTATTTTTATTCTGAAGCAATTCGTAAATTTTCATAATTATATTTGTATTATATTCCTAGGTTCACCTTTCCAAGTTTATTGCTTCTCGGAACAGGAACATTCGAATTTTTGGTCAGGCTTTAGCGATTCCGACGTTTTTTCTGGTTATTTATTGTGTCCATGAAATAGTGTCCATCTACAAAGAAAATCTAATGGCTGTGGAAAAACAACTCATTTTTGATGCAATATTTCCAGCTACTACAGTTTGCACCTATAATCCATATATAAAAAGCAGTGTTTTGTGGACGGATGTAGCAAAAATTGCGGTATGTCCATTTCAGTATTGGGGTTGTTGACATACTAAGTGAACTTGTTTAGCAATGCCCTTCTACTGAACTGCTGAAAATTTTTTCAATCGTTCAACCATTTCTTTAGCAATCACTTAAGCAACAATAACGGTAACGGTAACAACGGTAACGATAAGGTAACCTTAAGAACTCGTTCTGAATGACAAGGTAAATGACGCAAAATGACGCAATGACACCATCTGCTAAACTTTTTAACACAGTGTATTAGTGGTGTCCGTTTAAAAATGTCTACCGACGAAACATCTAACGACAAAACTACTGACAAAACGTCTAATTTTTTAAATTGTGTCACACGTTCAAAACGTCTATATTGTCACAACGTCACGTTCTATGCACGTAAATTTTGAAAAAATGTGCAAATTTGATTTGTAATAGATTTAATAGTGACACTTTAGGGTAGGGTATAGTAAAATAACACCGAACTAAACCCTTTGTCTAGTTTTATTTTAAATTTGTGTTTAATTGATTCTAAAAACTGTAGATTATTCAAATAACTTGAAAACGTTTTTTTTAAAATTGAATACATTTTTGATTGCAAAATTTCTTTCAAAATCAATGACTCGATCCGGGTAGTTCGCCATACTATAAACGTTAGGCGTTTTGAATTTAGACGCTTTGATAGGGAACCGTATTAGTTTGGCGCAAGCACAAACGTTTTCATTCTAATCATGTATAGTTTATTGTACTGTAATGGGCAGACGTTGTGTCTTCCCTGTGGGCTGGGCTTTATTCAATGTAAGGCGGTTATGTATGTGTGGTTTGTATGTAAGTGCAGATATGTGTTTTTCCATGTTAGCTTGTAGTTTTGACTGTATTTTATTTTCGTGTTATGATGATGTCTGGCCTTGTTTCCTGTCTGTCAGACTCTCTTGGTGGCGCTGTCCGCTTTTCTGCTAGAAAGAAAAGAAATATTCGTAGGATTGGTTTTAGCTACTATTAGTGCTCTCGGTAAATTTTTGAGTGAAAGAATTTTACGATTTTACGAAATGAATGGATACCGAAGTTTTCTAAATTTGGCAGCGTTACTGCAGCATGTCTTTTGCTCAAATCCACAAGTTATATAAATTCTCATTAATTACAAATTGATCTATTGCAGAACGGACTTCGTAAAGCTAATTGGTCCCTAGCAAAGACAGAAGCAATACAGTCGGCAACGAAAGGTATTGACGGTAAGCATCCTTTCAAGGTTAGCACGCATTTTTCTCAACAGCGCAGTGCAGTCACATTGAGTTGGATTGAACTTCCCGGCCTAGATTCCGGAATAAACTTGTTTACCCCAGAATTACTCTTGGATACAGTTTTAGAGTTAGATTTCAATATTAGAGTTTCCGCTCGTTTCCAAAAAGTGCTCGTTTTTCCTTAATCTGTGCCCATTTAGGAAAAATGTCACAACATTTTAGCTATTTATTGAAATAGAAATTCGTCAGCTTTATAGTTTTTTCAGATGCTCAACATTCACTTTGAAACAGAATGTTTTGCTGTTGCTTCCAAATCATCTGTTTTAGATACCTGCAAGAGTTCTTGGTATTTTGGCGACAGAGCTAAATATATTCTTGTGGACGAAATGCTGCGTAAAAATGCTATATCCCATTACAACAAGCAGAATGTTCCTTCTATTTCTCAACCAACGGCTGAGAAGGTTTGCCAAAGCGTGTCTAGTGATGCTCATTTGCCCATATTCATTGATGGTCATCAATTAGCTGATTTTCACGACTACAAGTGGGTTTATTTGTTTCTGGTGATTCAAACCAGTGTAGCGCAGCTAGCTCAGCTTAGAAGTATATTGTTGTTGTTACAATGTAATGATCATCACCCAAAGGTGCAAACTGTCAGTCTGGAAACTGGCCCCGTAAGGTTGGTTAAAAACGACTCAACCAAGTTGCCTAAGGAGTCTCAAAGCTCATTGTACAGATTGTTTGTCAACATTATTTGAATTAGACTAAGTGATATAAACATGAAACGAAACTGATTTTTAACTGTTTCACCGTACATTAATAACCGCATCCATCGTCGCACAAAAAGTATTTTGAAGGCTACATGAAAGGTAAAGCACAATTACTATCTGCTCTTTCTAAGAACGATTATTTTTGAAGCAATATACTATTAACATCTTTTATTGTCATTGTTTAACATGAAATAAGTTTTTATATGATTAGCTAAAACAATTCACCGAAAAAATATATGAAAAACAAGAATCAAAATAGAAGGCGCATACTTGGGCAGTGTGTTTCGCGGAGGGGGGTGGAATTTCTGCGAATCTTCTTAAAAGACCCTGAAAGTTGAATCCGGTGCGTAAATATCGCCCATTTTTGATGTGCGTTTTTAATACGATTAGGCTAAAAATGGCGTGTTCTGCGCGACACCTGGGGTGGCCAGCCCACCATTGCTGTGTGTACTAGATTTAAGCAAATGTTCAAAATAAATGTCAGTACATTTAAAAATTAAACATTTTTAGTTAATGCCTTTCGAAATTTTAGTAGCTTAATGTGGGTTGTGTTCTGCACCACATGATCCGTTCGTTCGTTCGTTCCACTGACTTGTTTAAAAATTTGTTTATTGATCCTGAAATCAGCATTAATTGACAGAATACAATAAACAAGGATGTAATACAAAATTTACTAGCTTTGGGGTTTCACGCTCCAAACCCCCAGGCTTACAAGTCTAGCTGCTCCATTGTTTCTTGCTCGTTTGTATGGCTGTCTTGTTTTAGTCATACTGTATATGCACCCTATGCAACCTCCTCTATGTTATTCGTTATAAAGTTCGTGGATTTCGACTCGCTTTTGAAAGTAAGCGAACAAAACAAATAGAACGTGGCCTGCCTTGGCAAGCTAAAGCTTGGTCCATTAACAGCAAAAGTGTAGGAATTTTTTCATATTACAATTTACGTTAGTGTCTGCAAATGAAGACTTAGGCATAGAAAGACAGTAAGAAGTCATGTACCAGCGATGGCCCAAAAAGTTAGCATTAGACAAATGCTAAGGAGGCACATTCACATCAAGCTTGTCGGAATTCGTAAGCTAATGTACAAGTCTCTAAATACGTGACAGTGAAATTGTTTCATAGGTTTTCTTGTCTTTCTGGTTCCAAGGATGTTTTCTATGCCTACTTGCCGGTTCATTCTGAAAACCGCTTCGGTACCATATGGAATCATTCTTGCATACCAAGGTAATACAAAACAGCGCATCCCAAATCGTTGACATAAAGCCTTAAATCGAAAATGGATGTTACTACATTTTAGCGAGTTTCTCATTAAAGATTTCTTAGCCAAAAATTCTCTAAAATCAGTTAAATGACAAAGACAAAAAGCAATGCAAAAACTATTTCATCGAGGCTCTAAGTTTTGGTATTCGTAATAAATAATGTGAAAAACTTAATTTTGTTAATGGTACAAGTGAGCAAAGACAATATGCAATAATGCATTTGCAACATTCGTGCATGTTTAAATATATGAAGAGTGAATACGTAGCTTTAGTGTCAGAACCACATTAACGCATGACCAGGATTTAATTAGATCAAACTTCCACTCAATATCAGCAAAGCCCAAAGGAGCAAATAAGCAACGTTAGGAGCAAGCTTTAAAAGCAATCGCATGCATCGCATTTGATAGCAGCGCAATCACTATTGTCACGTGGATCATGTTTCGACACCATGGAAATTAGTGAGGATCACCTTAGATTCTCTCATGTGCTTTCATTTTAGCAAAATCGGGCCAACATGTTGTGATTATCCGCGACAAGATTTTACAGCGTACTTTGTATGTGGTATCGTATGTATAGCAGCATATAAATTTTCCGTATGCCGAAGCATTCATTTAAGTGGTATCAATGGCATGAAATCACCAATCTGTTCAAAATTTGATTATAGCTGGAGTTTACACGGAGCAGAATTCACAGAAGCATGCCATAGTGAGGCTTGACCTCACTGGAGCATATTTCGATGACTCCAAGGAAACTACACTTATGAAATGCTTCCAAACGTATTAGTTTTCGAACGACTAAGCTGCTTTTAAAAATCAAAATTTAGATAATATCACGCTTCCGACTTAATATAATTGTGGTACACAAAAACAGCAGAAACCCGCTATGATTTTGATTTAGTGCTATGCTTTAAGAAAAGGCACAATATATTTCTTACATAGATACCTTCAAGTAGCAAAAGGAGAAACATGGGAAGAAGTCCTACTCTACGATGGAGAATATGGCGATCTAGGAAGCATGAGTACCTTCTACTTAAACACAGTTGCCGTAAGATTTGTTCCATATGAGTCCTATTATTCGACGCACGTAATCTGCCAGATTCAAGAGGATTTAACTGCTGGTTGCGTTGATAAAGATTCTGGTATAAATGAACGTGTTATTGTATTTAGCTAATGTCTTTGATTAGAAGCCTAACACTAACGGCCGTTTGCACCAAATGTGGTTAACCATTTGCTAACCATATGGTTATTTCCTAACCAGATGGTCAACTAACCATTTGCTAACCATAACCATTTGCTTAGCAGCAACTTCCTTGCACCAAATGTGGTTAGCAAATGGTTAGCAGAAGCTTGAGGCGGGACTTCTCTAAACCAATCAGATTACGCCGCTGCACTCGTTTATCCAATCAACTGCACTGAAATTTTAAAAAGCTTCACTCAATAGTAAACACATTTCAGTGTCTTATATTCTGTGTCAATTCCTGTCTAGTGCCTTCGGTCTTACTTTAATTGCTTAACGAACGTTCACAATTAAACTTTTATAGTGAGTAAATAGTGTTTGTGAGACTATTGGTAAAAGAAGGTAAAGTCAATATAAAGGAGCGACATGTTATGATCAACTCCACAAAAATAATATTTCGAATACAGGATCATTTCAGCATCAAATTGACAGCACACTACCGATTAGAGCAATAGAATATACTTTTTAACTTTTCTTTCTATATATTGGTTTTACTGTATTACTAAATATTGGTTCACTTCAAATCACCATGTTGTATACTCTCCAACATGGATATACATTGTTTACGGCTTGGTCTGTAATTTTCTTGCCAGAACGTAAAAATTTACTGCAAGTTCGTGGTTAACCCTGCTCAAGAGCAGGGTTAGCCAACCACATGTTAACCATTTGCTTTGCATTTGGTTAGCAAGTGGTTAAGTTAACCAGATTTGGTGCAAGACAGTTTGTGGTTAACTTCAAGTTAACCAAGTGGTTAGCAGCAAATCCGCTAACCATTTGCTAACCACATTTGGTGCAAACCAGTGTAAAAGTACAAAGAAACAAAAATCACCTCAAGGGTTACTCAACTGCCGTCTACACAGCCTATACACTGCCTTTCAAAGCTATAAAATACACTGCAATATTTTACTTTTCTACTCGGGATAGTGTTTTCTACAGTGTTTGGCTTTTGAAGAAATGGCCATAGTCTATAACTCTAATAAAGTGATGAACTTCAGTTCGCAATTCCTTTCATTCCAAGCAGGCAGTAAAACTTACTAAACGCTAAAATTAAATTAATTTCTAAAATCCCAACCTTGCTCAACCATTGTTCATATCTTGCGAATAATAAGTCTATTGATATCACCATCCTTAACTTTGGATATATTATCAGACGAAGTATTGCTTGTACTTGATCGTTTCAGACCAAGTAACATGGCGAAATGATGCTCCGGAGCTGTCTGTGGTAGGGCTGTTGCAGTCAGGAAGCTTCTCTCTTAAGGACATCTTTCACGTTTTCAAACATGTATCCATGGACGAAATCAGAGGTGTCTTCAATACGCTAAGCACAACTGTACGTTCCTGGCAATACTTATAATTTGTTTGACGATTAGCTGCAGTTTAACGATTAGTTAGCAATAAATTTGCAATTTTAGAAAATTGTGCACATGCAAAAATCCAAACTTTCTGGGTTGTCAGAAGTAAATGGTTTCATGATAATTTTGAATTCTTGAATGCCATTAATACATTGACCTATTGGAAACAGCTGTGGACATGCAGCAGACTCTGAAAAGGACATTAAATTCTAACTTTTTAAAATTTGTAGCAGGTTTCCAGTCGATTTCAGTCGATGATCGTCGACATACATTAACATAGGGTCGGGTCCTGGGGGGGGGCTTGTCCCCAATACGCTAAGCACAACTGTACGTTCCTGGCAATACTTATAATTTGTTTGACGATTAGCTGCAGTTTAACGATTAGTTAGCAATAAATTTGCAATTTTAGAAAATTGTGCACATGCAAAAATCCAAACTTTCTGGGTTGTCAGAAGTAAATGGTTTCATGATAATTTTGAATTCTTGAATGCCATTAATACATTGACCTATTGGAAACAGCTGTGGACATGCAGCAGACTCTGAAAAGGATATTAAATTCTAACTTTTTAAAATTTGTAGCAGGTTTCCAGTCGATTTCAGTCGATGATCGTCGACATACATTAACATAGGGTCGGGTCCTGGGGGGGGCTTGTCCCCAAAAAATTTTGAGGGAGCTTGTACCTTGAACAAAAATTTTCAGGGGGCTTGTACCTCAAGCATAAATTTATAAAATGTTTCGAAAAATTAACGCTAATTTTATTAAAATTTGCAATTTTGTATCAAAACTTGGAACAAATCTTCCATTTTTGCAAAACATTTCAAAATTTTGCCCGATTTTCCCGAAATTAAGCATTTTGGCTAAAAAATTCCGGCGAAGCCGGAGATTTTTTGAAATTTTACTGCAAAAACTAATTATTTCCGGCTATTTTTGGTTATCCCTTGTCCATGTTTTCGTTACCCCTTGTCCCCGACGGCGATAGGGCTTGTACCTTGTCCGGGTTGGGGGGAGGGGGCTTGGACCCCCCCCAGACCCCCAACGCGTTAACCTATGATCGTCGACGAAAATACTTGAAATGGATGGAATAAATGAACGTTTTTTGACATGGAAAGTGCACTTTGATGTGTTACTTTGATGTGTTGTTGTTGATTGATAATTTTACCAGGCTTCGGTTTCGATAGAACTGCAATTTGTGGTATAAAAGAAACCTTCATAATCGCACCAATTTTGGGTTTCCAGGAAAGCTTAGTTTTAGTTTAGAGACAGTTTTTAGTAGTTTCGAAACCGTGATTTCTTGCACATTATCAGGATCAGTATCTTTAACACGTACGCACTAAAGCACAATATTGCAAAATATTTTTCACAATGCATGTCTACTAATGTTTCGCGGCATTTAGCTGTCGCTTAGTCATCTGCGAGTTCAGCTGATGTTTCAAGCTGACTCACTTACAGTTATTCATTGCGATGTTACAATATTTTGATACGACCGGTGTCCAAAATTTAAATATTTTAAACCTTATTAAGATTTATTAATTATACAACTTGTATGATTCTATTAAAATTTTCCGCTCATCAGGAGTATTGATGGACGCATGCAATCTTAATAAGGTGGTGATTCTCTTTAGGCACATATTGTTTTTTGGGGGCTCAAATCAAGATGAAATTTAACAAAACTTTCAAAATTAGTTCTTTTATCGTTCTAACACACTCCGCTCAATCTAACTTCTCAAATTCGTTTAAGGCAGTTTATGCCGATTTCTGACCGCTGAGTATAATTAAGTAAATGAGACATTAAGTGCTTAATATAAGCTACATCGTTACATCAGAATGGCTTCCTAGTCAAGTAATGAATGAGTAATAACGGCTTAAAGCTGATGCCTCTAAAAGCAATCGTCACCTTAAGAAATTGCGGCAGAGGTTAAATGCAGCTTAACTGATTACAATTTTGCAACATTTTTACATTTTTTGCGTTAGAATTTAATGCTATAATTTTGCTTAAAGTATTTTGTAGACGGCAGAAGAAAATCAATAGATGAAAAGCTGAAAGTCAGAAAACAATCTGACTAAGTCAGCGACTGAATAAAATCAGTATAAGCTGATAGGTGCATTGACACAAAGCATACAGAGGTCATAACTTATTATAGACTGGTTTTGTCGGTGGAAACCAAGGAATTAACGCAATAGAAATGTTTCTGAGCTACGAGCTCATGTCCGACGACGAACCGTTACTGCCTCATACCACTGAATCTTCAGTAATATTTTCGTGCTTTCTAGGAGACCTAGAGTGTTCGAAAAGGTAATTTTTCTGGTACTTTACAATTCATTTCATGAACTTAGTTTTACAATCTCGTAATCTGTCTTGGTACAAAAGATTCGGTCAAATATATCTTGGTTTTGTCTCTGCCTTCTTGGGAGCTGTGAATAATAAAACTTAAAACTAGTGCTTTTGTTCAGGATTTTGAAAACTTTTGTCAGTAAAAAGTTCATCTCAAGCGACCACAGATTCCAATTGAACAATTACTTTCAACTGCAGTGCTTGTACATGTTAACAGCTCTGAAACTGCTGACTACCAATTAATTATTATGGCATCTGCTTTATTTTTTCTATAAATAATCAGATAAAAATTGTTCGCTATGCGACAGCTTTGGCGCTTGCTACGCAATACACATCCCTTTTTTATGTTAATCGATGAAGTATGTAGCTTAGCGTTTTTGCAGAACTACTTTTCTGCCTAATATCTAGCAAAGTCGGGATGGTCGTATTCCTCTAATAGGCGTAGCGAAGATTGTTCCAATCTGAGTCCCGTCGTGTGCCCAATTTGTTGGAAGCCTGGTGGCGTGCAGCTTCTTTTCTCATTTAACAGAGTTGACAGTTTGTTTTAAAGCTGAGAAATTTTATCCTTTTCTTCGGAAGCTTACGCATTCTAGAATTGCACTCAGAGAAAGCTATTATGACAGAAATCAGGGAGACTGCTTCACTGTAACACCGTTAAAACGGATTCCAGCTGGCGAGACACACGGTTAGTGTTATACTGTGGACAATGTATTAAATGAAGAATATAGTCATGAGCAGACATAGTCAATACAGGTCGGCCGATACACTTTGATTGATTTTTTTTATTTTGATTTGCACTAAATGATGAGTAGAGTTTCTCCTTTTTATGGACAATAGAATCTATCACGCACGCACGATTCTATAGTTGGCCGGTCTTTGTGGTTTGACATGGGCTGGACAACAACACTACAAGACGCAAACCTTTGGAATTAATCACTTACCGTTTACATGGGCTTATGATTTATTACTTTTGGAACTAAAACTGAAGAGGTGCAGCTAAAATCGCTGAATTGTAATTTGATACGCACGCTTTCTTAACATAAAAATAAATGTGTCGGCTTAAACAGGTGACCAATGGTACTAAATTTGTCCTTTGCGCATGCTCTTTTTGGTAAGTTAATTCATTCAGGATCATAACTCGGAGGAAAAAAGTTTTCATAAAGGAGACTTGTTTTGTTAATGAGAAAAACGAAACCTCCGCTCATTCACAATTCCCAATTTGTATTATGCCTTTGCACTGCTATATATACCTTCACCTATATTTAAAATCCTGTGCTTAGAGCGACCGACTGTTAGCCCGATTACAAGTGTTTACTAATCCCCGTCGCCACTTATTTTCTCTAATTCTTTTGAGCAAGGTACTAAGCACATATCGGATTACCGTTTTCAAGCCAATTTTAATTGGTCGGTAAATTGGTACACAGTGCGGTTGCAAAGGAAGAAATACCATGTTGTTTTGGTTCATCATCCATAGTTGCAACCATCATTCAATCTGACAATGCCGGCTCAAGGGTTGTGGGATATTCAGGGTATCCAGGGATTCAGGTATCCAGAGATTCCTGCCAAGGGGATTACCTTTTTTCGTATTTCCGTATTTATTAAATCCTATGGCAACGACTTTCTGCTAATTCCTCCTTCCTGAGCAAACTAACCAGGCAGCATTACAATATTTTCAGGCTTGGAATTAATAGTGAACACATCTACTATTAGTTTGTTTGAAGAGGAAATGAATACTGGTACAAAACTGCTGATCCACAACGCGGGCGAAACAGCATCCGCCCTTACTCAAGGGTTTATTCTATCCAGTGGAACAGTTTCAGCTTTTGGAGTGACCTACGTGAGAACCCTGTATTATGATGTACACATAATATTTGGGGGGGCTCGCTTTTGGTGGATTTTTGATATTTTTCACATGTTTTATAATCCA
This sequence comes from Trissonchulus latispiculum, assembly GCA_030248195.1. Classification (NCBI taxonomy): domain Eukaryota; kingdom Metazoa; phylum Nematoda; class Enoplea; order Enoplida; family Ironidae; genus Trissonchulus; species Trissonchulus latispiculum. The sequence goes on along the minus strand of JASAND010000759.1, from coordinate 15,264 downwards.
CATGGGTCCTCAAAACACTACAAGAGTGTTTTGTGTAATCTTGCTTCTATCGTTCTGTAGAATCCTTCGAAAGGCTGTCCTGGCATGTGTTAAACATTGGAAAATGCAAAAGTTGAGTTTAAAAGCTCGTGGCAGAAAAATTTTCGCTATATAAAAGATACAGCGCTACAGCTTTGCACGTATGTTTAGGACATACTATAGAGACTATAACCCTTCTATATTAGAATTCTGTTGAGTGTCGGATTTTTGGTGATTTTTCAAAGTTAAAAAATTGCAAATTGGTGCTTTTTGAACCATGAATAACAGGACCTTCAAAACATTTTCGAGTCTAACGCACGATTGGCTAAAGCTACAGAAACGGCTTATAGATATCATAAATAGAATTCCTATTAAGGTAATCACAGTTTTCCATCGTCTGTAACGCGCTCAAAAAATTCGCCACAAGAAGTGTGAATTTCGCCAAAATTAGCCATTTTTCATAAGTTTCGCATTAATTTAAGAATTTCTCGCACATTATCCATTAGCAAGTCACACAAATTCGGCACACATTACACTCCAAGTCTTTGATATCTCTTATTGTCAATTGTTGAAGTTTCCAAAATATGGTCAGATTGCATACTATTCGACAGCTACTGATATACTGAACAACTTTTCTAATAGAACAATGTGTGTATACTAACTTTAGTACTAGCAAGTTGGAGCAAGTTAAACGACCGACTGGTTTGCCGGGGTCATTTTAGCACTGAAATATTAGCTAACTAGTAGTGTTAATTTGCCATATTGGCCGACCCTAATTTCGCGGTCGTTCCGTCTCCACATGACCCTGGAGGACAAATCACAGAGATTTTGAAGTTTGTCAGGCATCAGGAATATCTCAGGCACGTTTGATTTCGGAACTCAATATATTGTCTTGTTTCTAAGAACACATGTACCTATATTGTGTGCGAAAATGAACGAATTCCATGACTATCGATTTTGACCTAAAGCGACCCCCCCCCTCTTACCAGATTTCTATTCTTGCTGATGGTTACGATTCATCATCTGACCACGCTTCTTCGAGAGTTTTTGAAATATGAATGTGACCTTTTTTCCAAAAAATTCTCCTGCCCTTAATAGAGCTAATTCGCTATTGGATGAAGTCATACATTTCAGTTTGCTAATCGTCGCAGCCTATGTTCATAAGTGAAAAGGTAGAAAAAGGTAAAGTTACCCCCAGAGAATTCTCCTACCCGTGTCAGGGTCTGGGGTGCCGGTGCTCATCCCCGGATACACAGCCCTTGAGCCAGGAATGCCACCTCGAATGATGACTACAACCGTGGAGGAGGGGCCAGCTCCTCTAGGCAGATGCCCTACACGGTCTCCTGTTCATACCTAAATACATACCTAAATATCAAAGCCTTAGCAATTAGATTAGCTTAGCGGTTTAGCGTGATATTATTGTTAGAAAATTGGATGTGAGTTATTATTGTATATACATTTGCAATACTTTCATAACCCCACGGATTTCTGTATCCGACGGTAGGCTTAGAGCTAACATAATGAATATTTGGTTAAAGAAGGAAGAAAAGAGATTGGACGCTGGTGGTAGACGTTGCAATGAACTAGAAAATAGCAAAGATGATTTGCGCTCTTTAGAAGTAATACTTATTTTATATCAAATGCCATTTTATTTGTTGTGAGAAGTTTGTTTAATTAGAAATAAAACAAAGCCATAAACAGAGATTTATAAATCACAAACGTTAACTAGGGGAAGTTGCCCAAATATGAGCAAATCCAAGTTTAACATATGAAATATAGAAGCAAAAAGTTGCCTAATTTGAGCACCCTGGTTCCTAATATGAGCAAGAGGTGCCTAATATGGACCTAATGTTAAACATACGCTATCTTCAGTATATAATTACCTTCACAAAGCACAGTTTTAGCTTCTAAAACCTGATTTTTTGTTTTAAACATATGGTATTAATGTATTTAATTTTGTAGCTATTGAATAAGTTTTTTGAGTGAGCTAATCCAGTACATACATAGATATTGCAACTTAACAATATTATATTACACGTTAATCAAGAAAGGCAAGAATGTAAATTTAAAAACATTAAATGGAAAATTTTAATCAATGAAAAGTTTTAACAAATGGGGAATTTTAATTAATTAATGATTGATTTAAATTTGAAATTAATTTTAATTAACCATTAATTTTCATTTAAAATTAATTTTAAATCATGAAAAATTTCGGTAGTATTAGATCCCTGAGCCGGAACATTCTGAAGCAATGCTATGTTTTTTCCGAAATCCGTTATTTATAAGAATTTAATGGGTTAACGATTCTTAATGTGTACGTAATCAGTCTTGAGCCTCAAGACTTACAGACTGCTAAACATGCTTACATGAAGTAATTTCTCGATTAAGTATTTAGTAATTAAATTAACTCATTAACTCATTCTTTAGTGTTTCTTTTTTCAACCCTTTTCATTCAACGCAGATTTAAGTCAAGCCAAGTGCTTTTAGAGATGTTCCAAGAACTTGTAACCTTAAACTAAAATTAGTTCGTGTTAAGGAAACGTAACCTATACGGATAAAGTTCGAATCCAGCTGATTAGATTAGTTTAACTGATTAAATTGAATTCTTGGGACTAAAATATTAATCTAACAATATAGTTTTTTAATGTCATTTCGAATCAAACAGATTATTAATTTGTTATTTATATAATCGCTATTTCTTTAACAACTAATTTTAACCGCGTTAATCCTCTGCCTTGTTGTTAATTAGTTTTTAATCTTCGTTTAGCTACGAAAATTAAATGGACTAAATCTTATTTAATTAAAACACCGAATAAAAATTCTCTTTCAATGATGTATAAAATCAAATTTCTGGATAAACGTTTAAAAATTTGTTATGAAACTCAAAAATGGAAGTGTACTAACTTGGATAGTGTCATGATTAGCTACATTTTTAATCCAGATGAAGGAAATTTGCTTTAAAAACATAAAAATACCAATTTTTAAAACTACCACGTGCTAAAGATAGCCTATCTTTAACATGGGCTCATATTAGGAACCCCATGTTCATAATAGGACACCAAACTTTTCACGTTTGCTCATATTAGGAATCCATGGCGAAAGTTGGACTAAAAATAGTTCTGCAGCGAGAAAGTTTTTATTTATTCAATCTAAACGCTTGAAACTTTACAGACTCATTCTAGACATGCTCCCGTACAAGAAGACATAAACATTTCCATAATTGATCCAACAGACGGAGAGAATCCTTGCATCAAAAATGTTGCTGTCGCAACCAGGAAGGTTGCTTGCAAAAATATAATATTCTGGATGTTAATAGAAATAAATGTTTATAAAAATCATCGTATAAACAAAATAAACAATTTTCGGCAGAATTATAGCAAACATTTATTGCTTTCAATTGATATCTTTTAACCCCATTTTGGTTCAGTAGTTTATTCAATCTGGAGCTTCAAACTGAAAGTTGGCCATATTAGGCAACTGCTCATATTCGGGCAGTTTCCCCTACCCTACAATCAACAATTGGAATGTTAAAACAATTGCTAAAGTGGTTGGATAGTGTTTACGTTGTGCCCTCAAAACAGACATCATATTCTATCATAAACACTTATTTTATTGGTACAGGAATGTTACCAGGAGTGCTATCAGCATCAGCTGTTTGAAATGTGTGTATGCAGTGACTCACGATTAAAACCACTTCACATTGGCAACTATACGGCGCCAGCTTGTTTTTCAAACATGGATCTTTGTAAGGAATCGAACTGTTGTGATTTAATCAAAATATAATAATTAAAAATAACAATTGGAGATAAAAAGTAGGATTAGAAGTGAGCCGTCATGGTCGCTAGTTTTCTGCACAGTTTACTGCTGCCTAACACCCTCCCCATCACAAATTTGATCCTTTCTGCCCGCCCCTCTTTTCGGTAGGTACAGTGAAATTGATTTTCACTGAGTACATTTGCTTGTGTGCCTAACACGTGTTTAAAATAAATGCCGTCACACAAAAAGACACCAGCGCGTAAATTAAACAGCATTTGAGCTTATCTGATAGCAGATAATATGGTCGGTGTCACTCTTGTCATTACATGATCTCGGTATGACCTAGCACAGGTAAGCATTGACCCAAATCTCAAAGGTGCTGTGTCAAGTACAAAGCTCCAGTGAATAGACAAATTAATTCGTATACCGGTATTTAATTAAATTCAGTCATCCACATTGCAGGGGACTGCGCATGGAGTATAGGTGACTATCGCAATGCTACAGCCAGTTGGTTTTCCAAGTGCATTTGCTCAAATCCGTGTCGGTAAGTCAAACGTTTTCCCTGCAGGACGGATCTTAATATATTAATTTGGCTAGACTGTAAAGTTGCTCAGTACATAGTATGTATTAATAATAGGATTTACTTTCAGATTTGGATATCTTGATATTACCCGCACAACCAATTTTATAACATCAGTGAAGCCTACTGTAAGTAGATAATACAATCAACGTCAAGTTCATATATTGCTCAAGATATTGAATAGTATAATCATTAAGCCCTCGCCAAAAGAGAGGTTTATTACTCCTTTGTTTGAAGATTCAAAGTGTTGTTTGATTTCGATTTCATGTTAAATGCTATCTTTAATATCTTTAATATCGCAATCAAATGGTTCTTCTTACAACTATGCACTCATAAAGTGTTAGTGACAAAGCAACTGGTTATAAGGTCTGGGGTTAGGGAGCAGGTCCGTCAGATTTCTTTCGACAGCAGCTAAGACATAGCAAGTCCGACGCGAGCAAGTAAATTGATTTCATGTACCAGAGAATCTTCAAGCATAAAACAAGTAGCTCAACTCCAATTTGATCGGTTAAATTTCCTGAAGTACTCTCTGCACATAAGCTGCTAGCAGTTGAAAAACAACTCATTACCCATTTTCATAAAACATCCATTGCATTGTTGGATGCAGTTTCAGTTACTAGTATCAGCAAATAGATACGCAAAGTCGCCGATGCTAAAAATTTGTGGAAAATTTTGAAATTAAATATTGTGCCGTTATTTAAACCAACCCTGGACGACTCATAGTGCATTAACGCAAACCCATTTCAGTGACGACTACATATAGTATATTAACCACCTTTTTGTCAATAGGATTTGATGGACCTATGCTTCTATGTCCAAAGCGTGATTTTCAGTTTGAGTGTCTCGTAAGAGACCTTTAACATGTACATACATCCACACGCCACATCCAATAGCAATTTATGTCAGGCATACTTCAATCTGCTTATTGCTGATAAACGTAAGAATAGATAAGCACTGGAATACTGAGCCCAATCTCCGCTACCCACGCCAGCCCGGACCGATAACATGTGCATACAGCTACACCCAACAGCAATTTATGTCAGTCATACTTCAGTCTGCTTACTGCAGATAATCATAAAATAGGTGAACACAAGGATATGAGGTAAACAAACATTGCTAAAATAGGTCCTGAATAGCTCCTAAAATAAGTTCCCGGCTTCGCCGACCTTTTTGCTAATTTTGTTATTTTTTGTGAAAGAGATCGAAATTCCAAAAGTTTTTCTAAAGTTAAACTTTCTTTATTGTAAGCATTTATTACATTTAGCGTTTTCAACCAATTACGCTAATTGGTGATGACGTATTGTACAAGCTCTGTCAACTGTTTTCGTTCAAGGTACTAGTCCCTTCGAAGTTTTTAAGGGACTATCCTCCAGGACAAATGCATGTAATTGTTATACATTCAGTCAGTAGATATAAAACAGGGGTTCTGGGACAAATCCGGAGCCATTCCCAGTTCAAGATCTAGATGCTCCGAACCACCTCCAGTTCAAAACCGGCACCTGATATTTCGGAGCAAAGCCTGCTTCGGAGCATCAGATACCTCAACCTCGCCATTGGGTCTCATCAGGAGGCTTAGGCTACCGTCACGGTCTTTACATTTTAAAATATTATAATCGTTGATAATTACATGGAAAGTTTAATTTATTTACTTCTGACCAGACATCGTGATTGTCCATTGGAAGTATGTGCAATATTAATAATATTTAACACAAAGCTTGTCCTAACATAACATATCCCTGCCTCATATGGGTTAGTTATTAAATTGTAGCTGGCACAACTAAACACAAGTTATGCATAATTAAAATAAAGCTAAAATTGATAACTACGTTAACTAGAATTTTGCAACTATAATAACATAAGCTTTCCTTTATAAGAAAATGTAACATTTACATGATGACACAACACAGCTTGCCAGCGAATTACAAAACCTTGTTTAGGAAATTGTAACATTTACATGATGACACAACACAGCTTGCCAGCGAATTACAAGACGTTGTTTAGGAAATTGTAACCTTTAAATGACACATTATACATACACAGCTTGTCAGCGAATTACTAGAATAAGTATAAATACTAGCGAAATAGAAAACATCCACACAACATCACTTCACTCCACAATACACCAACCATGAGTGAAGAATTCTACGAAGTGGAAAGTATTCTGGATGATGTAAGTTAACACATTACCGGTTCTACTTTTATTATTATCATTATAATTATAATTATTGAGATAATTATGATTATTAGTGTTGATGCAGCATATAGGTCATGCCTATACAGTATAGATTAATTGACTAGATTTTAATTTAATTTTAATCCCACAACTACAAGACTTAGCGTTTCATTAAATGGAAAGGAAAACCTATGAACCGTGCAAGTTGGGAGCCAATGGAAAATTTTGAAAATGCCCTCCAGATTCTTGCCCCCTATTTAAAAACAAGCCTCGACCAAACGTGGAAATCATAAAGAAGGTAAGCATAAGTTACAGTATATTATAGTTATAGCATGCAAAATCAGATTCAAAATAATATTAAGTTTCTTTGATTACACACAATACTTTGTGCGACAATACTAATTACTTTTTGCAGTTAGTTCACAAATGATGGTGATAAGTAAAAAAGCCATGTTATTTATTTTAGAGAATTTTCAACGGCAGAATTCAGTATTTGGTTCAAATTAGGGGGAACTCTAACAAATGGATGTATATTGAGCAAATGGATCAGCATTTGCAACAGCGGGATCGGTTTTTGAAAAAACCAAACAAGCTCACATTGTCGACACAGTGAACGCTGTTGCCAGAGGCGAGGAAAATATAAGAAATGATAATTTTATGTTAATGTTGTGTTTATGTTAATGTTAATGTTCATGTTATGTTTATGCTAATGTTATTTATGAAATATAGTAATTATAAAAAATTCTAAAAAAAATGAGAATATTAAAACTGAGTGAGATCTTTTTTCTCAAAATATTATCATTTTTTTGTTTTGTCAATTTACATAATCTTGTACATTTTTTAGGAGCCAACAAAGATTTGTATGGTTTGTTACGACACTTTCGACCTCAACATTCTGTCGCTGCGCCATCATTTGATTTGTACGAAATGCGTTAAAAATGGCACGAGAAAAAATTGTTAAAAATGGCACGAGAAAAAAATTGAACCAACATGCCCCATGTATCGAAAGCCCACCTATTTTATCTACATGCTGGTGGCTTTTGAGGGCGACGTTCCTATCGTCGAATCAAGCAACAGAGCCATGGCTGTGCAGCTCAATCGCCGCTATGACGAGGCAGAAGGATGCTATGTGTTTGCCCCTTCATTATCCAACATGTGGAGCATCTAATGCAAGAATAGCTAAACAGATGTACTTATATAATTATTGAATTTTATACATGTTCTTATCGTTTCAAATGAACTGCTTGATAACCTTGATTGAAGTCACGCTGAATCTGATACAGTATACTGTTTTTTGATTGAAGTCCTGACCGTAACCACCTATGTTTAATGAAAGATTGAGGAAAAAATTAAGACGTTAATCATTTACATTAGACTAAAATTTACATACATAAAACTCTAGCAGACTAAATATACGGCAAGAACTACCCGCAACTAATTTCTCAACAACCAACCATCGAATTGAAGCTAACATTTTTAATCGCTTAGACATACGGCACACCTTCAGATATTAATTTCCATCGTTACTGTTAAACGGTCACCTATGTAATAAATTCAAGCTGTGCGTAGGCTACAACTGAAATATCCCAACATCAATACTCAAGCTCAAAGTTATAACATATCTCACGTCATCTTATATCAAGGTCCATAAAACCATAGCGATACAAACCTAATAAATGGAAGCTATGTCTTGGCTGCAACCGAATTGAAAATATTTGAAGGCAAATGTCAGGTTCTATAAAACCATAATAATACTTACCTTTATGAAATAAATAAAACTTTGTCTTGGTCCCAATTGAAATGACTCTACTTCAATAGATTTATGGAACATGCCTGCGAAAAGGAAATTACATGGTTAAGCCTCAACAAATAACACGAAATTTTTTTGTATTAATTTCCCTGTTAGCCTCAAAGACATTCACAAGTTTGAAAAACTGAACAACAACAGGTCCTCCCACTTTTTCAGTCTTGGAACTGTCAGTACTCCTGCCAGTGTCATGTTCACTTTCATCTTCAGACTGTGATTTGCTATGAACTTTAAGCTTGTGATTGTACAAGCTTTGTCGATGAGAGTAAGTCTTTGAGCATTCTGGACATTCATACATGGTTTATCATTGTTGACTAGGAAAGTGTGTCTTTTTATTAATTTAGGTTTTCTTACTACAGATCGCGTAAGTATATACCTATTTAAAGCTGACATAACTATTGACATAACATAAGGTAAGTACTTATTCCACACTAACGTAAGTATTGACATCACATAACATAAGTACTTATTCCACATTAACGTAAGTATTTACATCGCACAGCGTAAGTATTTACATCACACAGCGTAAGTATTGACATCAAATTACATAAGTACTTATTCCAAACGTAAGTACTGTAGTGTTCTACATTTATGTGCTGCCATATGTGCCAGTGTTGTTTCCAATGTTCCAGTCATTTCATACATGGCAGCACATAAATGCATATGGGGAATATTTCCACGGCTTATATAAAGGCAGCAGTGTGTGCTTATATGTACACACATGAAGTATATAAGGTACATAGGGTTTCGTTCTTAGCAGAAGAAATGCTTGCTGACAAATGTCCGTTGCTGTGTTAAAATGTAAGTTGAGGAGGCCCAGTGGTTAAGGCATTAGCTTGCAAATCATCAAGACTAAAGTAGTGGTTCGATTCCTGAGTGAACATTTTTGCTTGCATAGTCAGTAATTTTGGATAAATGGCACTTACTTAAGCATGTTGTCAGTATTCATATTAGTGAGGATTGTTGTAAGTATTATACGTATAACCATCATTTGTGAACTAACTGCAAAAAGTAATTAGTACTGTCGCACAAAGTATTGTGTGTAATCAAAGAAACTTAATATTATTTTGAATCTGATTTTGCATGCTATAACTATAATATACTGTAACTTATGCTTACCTTCTTTATGATTTCCACGTTTGGTCGAGGCTTGTTTTTAAATTGGCAGCAAGAATCTGGAGGGCATTTTCAAGATTTTCCATTGGCTCCCAACTTGCACGGTTCATAGGTTTTCCTTTCCATTTGATGAAACGCTAAGTCTTGTAGTTGTGGGATTAAAATTAAATTAAAATCTAGTTAATTAATCTATACTGCATAGGCATGACCTATATGCTGCATCAACACTAATAATCATAATTATCTCAATAATTATAATTATAATGATAATAATAAAGATAGAATCGGTTTTGTGTTTCGTTGTGCTAGCCACAATTTAATAACTAACCCATATGAGTCAGGGATATGTTATGTTAGGACAAGCTTTGTGTTAAATATTATTAATATTGCACATACTTCCAATGGACAATCACGATGTCTGGTCAGAAGTAAATAAATTAAACTTTCCATGTAATTATCAACGATTATAATATTTTAAAATGTAAAGACCGTGACGGTAGCCTAAGCCGCCTGATGAGACCCAATGGCGAGGTTGAGGTATCTGATGCTCCGGAGCAGTCTTTGCTCCGAAATATCAGGTGCCGGTTTTGAACTGGAGGTGGTTCGGAGCATCTAGATCTTGAACTGGGAATGGCTCCGGGTTTGTCCCAGAACCCCTGTTTTATATCTACTTCAGTCATATTTCAATAAATAGTTAGTCTATAAATTGGTTTTAGCAGAACATCAATGCTACGAAAAGGTGAGTCCGTTGAAACAACTTTAAGATTTCTGTTAATTGGGGAGAAACATCTATAATGTGCTGTGGATAAAGTTATGGATTGACCTCAGATGTTAATCATCTACCACTCAGCCATCCGTGAAGGATAGAAAAAGTTCTTGAAGGAAGTGTTCTTCGCAGATGCGGAGTCCGCCGTTTAGTCGGCTTCCAGTCAGAACTTATGACGGCAGATTCTAATGAACTAATAAAATGAAGGAAAACTAATCGGCTACTGTGTGTAATACCAAGTGTAGATCAGACATGTGCAGGAGGAAAAGTTCTGGGGGGGTGAAGGGCGGCCGAAGGCCGCCGAAAAACCGGATTTTCCGGTTTTTTACCGGAAAAATCCGGATTCTGGGGGGGTGAGGGACCCCTCTGGGGGGGTGAGCTCAGGTCTGGGGGGGGTGAAACCCCGGCCCCCCAAACCCCCCCCCCCCTCGCACACGTATGGTGTAGATAATAACTAAGAGTGTGACAAGCGTCAGCCGGACAGCCTGACTTACCGGACAGTCAGCCGCTAGTTAATACAGTGACACGCACACATACTAGAAAAATTTTCTTTCTATTTATATTTGTATTTTATTCTATTATTAGTGTTATTATGCATTATGTTTAAAGTTATGGTTTAAAGTTTAAAGTTTAACGTCTATCTAAGTTTAGTATTACCAAGAGTACATAATAGCTAAGATGTAACATGCGGATAGCTGTGTTTTAGAGCTTTAGAACGTAGGCATGGCGTGCCAGTTTCTTTGAAGTGACGGGTCTAATTTGTGGGGGGTGTCAGCCGTAATCGTGCAGATTATGTCGCAAGCCTAATAGCTAAGAGCGTGACGTTTGTTACACTCTTAGTTAGTTATTATGTACTCTTGGTAATGCTGAACACAGATAGATAAGATTAATTTTAAATATAATGCATAATAGCAATAATAATAGTAATAATAAAATACAAACATAAATAGAAAGAAATTTTTATAGTGTGTGTGCGCGTCACTGTATTAACTACCGGCTGACTGTCCGGTATCAAACCGATAAGTAGGAGGCTAAGCAATTGCCAGCAATCGCAATCTAAAAAAGCCCTGACTAACTATTCCTACCCTAGTACAAGTAAGGCATCATCGAATTTACTATAAAGAACTTACAATTTTAATAGGGAATACAGATGTACCAATACATCATAGAAATACGGTAAAGACACACTAAGCCCGCAGGCGACTGATCGCAACGACATATACATATCAACTGAGTAATTAACGAATTTAGCTAATTAGTGTTAATGCCGAAGCTGAGAATTCTACACAAGGTAGACGAAGGATTTACTAAAAAGGTTGGTAAAATACACTTCGCATAGCCAGTATTCAACAGTATAATTGTTGTCACCTTTTCTACTGAAGTGGCATTCATGAGAGTCGCAAAGCATGTAGACTTGTCTTGACACCTGGGAGAAGGGAATACATCAAAAGTGTCGTCTTGTTGTGTTGGATATATTTCTATGACCCAAAATCGAAGACTCTTCTGCAAAGGATTTCCTTTCTGGACATTCGATGGGTTAGAATAGAATACACATTCAAAGTCTGAGTTTACTATAAATCAAATACATATTACATATTAATTCCAAGCAACTTTTACTGTAAGTTGCGTAATATTCCATTGGTTTTCTAACTTATGTTTAATTTTCAGAAACTCGTCAATTGTCAGGATTTATTTGAACACAAGAACATACGTTATACTCGTTGAATATTCTTTGAATGACGTTAGTTGAGTTCTTTTTTCACAATAACTAATTCGATAGTCTAATGAAAATTATTGCTGACGGAAATGTTATCAATGCGTTTTCACGGTTCGAAAAGATTGATAACAATGATCCACAATTTACTTCAGTTTTGAATTAGACATTGTTTGTTTACTGTTGCAAAGGGTAAGTAAAATTTAAAGCAGAAGGTTTCATCAAGAGCTCCATTTCCTGAACATTCATGTCGGTTCTGTGTTATTGCAGCTATTACGTGCCATTTCAAACTTTGGTGGATCGTTGGGAATATTAACGGGTGGATCAGCTATAACCATTGCTGAAGCACTCCAAGCACTGAAGACGTTTCTGAAATTTCTCTTGCATCGAATAAGGAACTATGTTTCAAGCAATAGCACTTCAAATTCAATCTAGCAAATACATCAGTCGGCTACTCAGTAGTCAGTAGTCTGTCAACAATTTTTAGTTCCGCAATATGAACTTGTAGATCCCGATTCCCACTCTAGTTTCAAACTCTAGTTTGCTCTGATCTCAGTAAACTATGACTGATGTGGCTGTTTACACGTGCAAATTTGGTCAGCAACAGTTTGTCTAAACAGCAAACCAAGACTCAACCCGTCCTGTGTCTATAGCAGCCTAGAGCTACAATGCAAAAGTCGTCAGCTGCATTTTGATTGGCTGTTGTGTAGCGGGGCTAGTAGGTTTTCCTACGTACTAACACCGTTACCACGCCCAGACGTAGCGGACGCGGAGACCGTGGCACAGATGGATAACTGAGCGACTACAGGAGACGGTCGGGACAGCCTCGCCAGATAATAAACGCAGGGGTAAATCCAATCCTAAGGGCGAGATGACTCGCACTCTCACTCACTCAAGATGAATCTACCTACCTAGCAGGAGCTCAGTAGAAGTACAAAGCCTAACTAAATACACTTTAATAAAAGGATGAAACAACAAGTTATTATAATATAACAAGAATAATAATAAACAATGGGATGAACCCTCACTTAAACAACACACAAACAATAATTTACAGTACAGCAGGGGGGGTTGGACAGGCCAACCAACGTACCAAGCTCTGGGGAGAGCTGAGGGAGACACAAAATATGTACACAGCAAATTAGGGGGAATAGCGTAATAAGAGCAAGTGCTCACAGTGACAGAAATAACAATAATGAATAGGGGAAGCGAGTGTTGGGCTGGACCCTCCCACGAGCGCCCCCTAGTGGAAATTTCCCCCAATCACGTAGCTCCCAAGTCACGAGAGGGGGGGGGGAACCCACCCAATCCCACGCATACACGTTGGGGGAGCTACGTGACTTGCAAACGTGTCCCAGCCCAAAGTGATGACGTTATATGAAGCCAAGCGGGTAGCTATGCTAGCTACAACCGCCAGCAACGGAAAGGTTGACCGTGTGTCACCTTGATCCGTTACATCTCCCCAGGGCTCGCCATCCGAACTCCCGAGAGGATCACTGCACAAATGGCGAACTGGTACGTGAGCTGGACAAGTACATACAGTACAGAGCAATGATGCTACAAGTACAAAACCAACAAACTGCAGACTGCAAGTCATAAGCTCTAGGCTAAACTAAACTAGTCAAAACTAACTACACGAGTGTAGAAAAACACAGAAAAACAAGAGATTAAATACTACCTATTACAGTGATTAAGCATATCCTAGGCATCATGAGACGCTAGTAACAGTCAAAAATTAGTGCACAAGAATGACAAAAATCATACGTACGTATTTGGCGAAAATACACGTAAACAAATTAGAATCGTATTAATAACAGGGTTGTAAGTAGCCTAATATGAAAATACATATGACTTTCCAAACGTAACTCATGGGAAAGAGGAGTTACCCTCCTTTGGAATGTATAGTCAAACGAGTGTGTTATAAATGTTTAGGAGTTACCCTCCTTTGGAATGTATAGTCAAACGAGTGTGTTATAAATGTTAACAAAGAAGTAAGTTGAACTTTCAGATAAAATATTAATTAAATTTAAATGTTTAACCATGCTGAGCTAGGGTTTATCAGTCCGTCGCTCAACAAGGCAAACTGCCTATGATAATAATAATCATAATAATAAAATAACCATGGAAAATACACACCGTTAGGTGGAGGTCCTATGGGAGCAAAAAACCACCCTCCCTAAGTTATAATTTGTATTTTCATATGACGATGACGTCACTGGGTTTTTCGACAATAAGAGCATATATATATATATATATATATATATATATATATATATATATATATATATATATATATATATATATATATATATGGCCGTCTCAAGAAGGCAGTATGGAATGATTCCTCAAAACAAAGCACTATACGTATTATGAGCAAATTAAATTGGCATACATAAGTAGTAAATAAAATATAGAAATTTTGATTAACATACGGCATAATTATAACAAAAACATAGGTTCATAAAAACTGACTATACTAAATTCTAGGTTCGCAAACAAAACAAAATACAGATTCGTAGAAACTACCTAACACAGAGATTAAAGGTTCGCAAATGACTAAACAAGGAGATTAACTATAGGTTCATAGAAAATTAAAATGAAAAAAGTACGTACACAAAATTTAAGTACACATTGCACATTACAGAGATTCGGTTCATAAAGAAATACTATTACAATTCAAAGTAAACAAAACAAGAAATTCCAAATTCGATAATTAAAATTCAAAATAACAATGCAATTATGCAAAAATAGTGTCACTATCACAAAAAACAAATACAAAATAGATCTATATGTGATCAGGATCAAGATCGTGGTGTGAAAGTCAAAGTTCAGATTCCAAAGTCGGATGAACCGTCATCATGGTGAGCGACATAGATTGAATCCAAAAGGTAACGAAAAGTCTAAATCAGAAGGTTTCACAATCAGGAAAGATGACTTTCCAGACTGCAAAGTCGCCGGGTTATGGAATAGGCGGATCATGGAGTCGCGAGTTCGACGGCGGCGCTCGCAGTATTCCCGCATGATCGTGGCTCTGTGGACCTGTGGTGATCACTTGGATGGGGTTCCTGGGATTCCAAAAATGGTCAAGGCAAAGCACGGGTGGATCATAGTCTTCTCTCTGGCCCGGCGGAGCGCACCCGGTAATAGCGGACACCGGTCAATTCGGAGGAATCTCAATCGGCTGCTTTCGAAGAGACGCCAGCGAGTCCTGACGGAAGAACGGAAGAGCGGGAAGACCTCGGTTAATAACGCTCGGCCGCCGCATCTATGTGCGCTTTCGAACGACGTCGAGGTAGGCCTTGAGACGGTCGCCGAACAGAGAGACACGGCTGAA
>JASAND010000757.1:0-27248 GCA_030248195.1 Trissonchulus latispiculum | reverse complement strand
TTTGAACTCAGTGTGCTCAACCCTGCATGAGCGATAACTTACTCAGGGCGGATCTAGTTAGTTAGAACATTAGTTGAGTATAACAGTATGCTGGATCTGCTCTCGCTTTCTTCGTACATTGTTGTGTAACTTTTGTAACTGTAATATGTATAGTCCGTGATTTCATGGTTGCATGCGCTGTGTGTATATATTGTGTGCTTACTTAGAGATAGGTAGTGGGAATGGTTGTATCTGTGTAATTCTGTAGACAGTGCTGAAATAAAATAATGGGCGGTTTGCAGGAGGGGGAAGAGCCACTCTGTGCACAGGGTGTTCTGGGCTTATTCTAAGGAATTTTTCTTGGGGGGCCTCGGGGGCGAGTCATTCTGGGGGGATTTTTCTAAAAACATGCTAAAAGTTCCGCTATTTTTATAGTAATCGCCAAAAATTAGCGGATTTAGTGCTTAAATAGGTAAAAATCGACTAAAAATCTCCGGCGAAGCTTGAAAATTTTTGAAAATTTGGCCTTCTGAGCGATGTTTTCAGGACAAAAGTTGGTACAAAAGGGGCACCCACTTTTTCTAAATAGGAGGGTGTTTATGGCGGGGGGGGCACCCCCCACTAAAATAAGCCCAGGGTGTACACTTTCCTTCTCGCGTAGATGTCATTGTCTTGGGTTCTTGAGGAAGAATAAGAATTTGTAAAGAGTTGTAAAGCATGTACACAATAATTTCTGATTCTGTTGCTTTTAGTCTATCCTGTTTGCTTTGTATACTATAAGTTTAGATCAGTGGCGCACATAGAAAATTTTTTCGCGGGGGGGCGGACCTCAGAAAAATTTGTGGGGTCTGGGGGGCGAAGCACCCCAGAAGTTGAAAAATTTTTAAAATTGGGTTTGAAAAGCAAAACTAAGCGTAAATTAGGCAAAAATTCATTAAATTTCGCGCCCAAGGCGCGACAATTTTCGAAAATCTTAAAAAAGTTGCTATTGAAAGGTTTAAAACGCCGAAATAAGGGTAAATTAAGCAAAAATAAAGTTGATTTCGCACCGAAGGCGCAAAAATTTTTGAAATTTTATGTCCGCGCTGCGCGCGGACAATAAAATTTTTCCTTTACATTTGGTTTGGGGGGGGGGGCGGCCGCCCTCCCCCGCCCCCCCTTAAGTGCGCCCCTGGTTTAGATGCATGATGCCAGCCGCCCCTAATTATTTATTTTAACTTCATGCTATATTAATTTTATATAGAAAATGATTAATGATATATGGTGTATTAATAACCCTTCTGTGCGTTCTGCAGCTGTTCGAACTAGAGACAGATGCATTGGGCTACCTTCTCCGGGTCGTTTTTCAAAACTGTTTTATTTAAAATTTTTCAACGTATTTAATATTTTCATTTTTCATTTCAAGTAAGCAATTCATCTTGTTTTTGTCTTTGAAAACTCCAAGATTCGGTCAGAATTGTCACAATTTAGAAAAATTTGGTATATTTTATAATATGCTATAACTCGTGTTAGGCCCTGCATCCCTGGTTTGAACGTGTATAGGAAAATGTATCTATTTGCTGAGGTTGATTTTTCAACGAGTTTTAATCGGAATCTTTACAATTACATTGTTTATTTTAGCAACAGTGGGATATGCAGTGGATGAGTGGGGACATGACCCTGAATTGTGCCCTATTAATGGTTTACATTGACTCAGCTCGTGATCTTCCCGTAAGTCAGTCTTGACTGAACAGTTTTTGTAGCTGACATTAATCATCGCTCGCTCGCATCGAGTCTTAAACTGACGTATAAAACTGTTCGTCAGAGATACCGGCCTTCTGTTACCGTTACTGGGCGGAAGCTGAGAAATCATTTTATGTGGCATTTCTGCAATTAATAGTATAGCGAAATCTCCAATCTATCTATATCACTCGGTTTATAAGGAAAGCGGTGGAAGCCGGTCAAATACGAAGACATACTGTAATTTGTATCTTTGAATTTGGCTGACTCACATTCTCTAAACCACCTAGCTGTCAGCTGTCTAGCTGGCATCGGGTTGACTTTATTTAGTACAGTCCTCTGTAGTTATCATTACGTACTATTGTATTTATTTTTGCAGCTGAAAACTTAAGTATAAATAATATGCTTTGCAGAGTCCCAAGGGCGACATGGAGCCAAGTGCCTATGTGGAAATGGAAGTGGGGAAAAGTGTTCAAAAGACGTACACCAAGCATAAGACGAGAAATCCTGTTTATGAAGAAAAGTTTCTGTTTCTGTTGGACAATCCTGAAAATCAAAATATTAAGTTTGAGGTAAGGTTTGAGTAAAGGTTATCGCAGTCTGCTGGGTTTATTTTAGGCGAAAAAAGTGGGTGGAGCCCCCCCTCCACTATTGGGGGGGGAGGTCCAAAAGTGGGGGGGAGATAAAATTGTCTAAAAATGCCAAAAACACTGTTTTCTACATATAATATGATAACATTCTATATATACATATATTCTATATATATGTTATATATATATATATTATATATATGTTATATATATTCTACATTCTATATATATACATATAATTCTACAATAACTATGCTAAAAAGTGTTCAAAAATTGAGTTTGCGTACCAAAGTAGACGATTTTTGACCAAACCATTTTTGAAAATCTTGACCAAACATTCTTAAAATTGGTATTTTCTGGGCACCTTATAGTGAGTGGGGGAATAAGCCCAAAAAAGTTGGGGTGGATCCGAGTGAGGGGGGAAGAGTTTGAGTGGGGGGCGCCCCCTCCCCAGTAAAGTAAACCCAGGGGAAACTCTATTTTTGCTCTATTTACCAGTTTTTTGTAATTGTTTATTATAGTTTGATTTTTATCTACATACACTGGCTTGCACCAACCATTTTTAACTCGGTGTTACGTTAACTCGGTGTTAACCAGAGATAACCCACAGTTAGACCGTTGCACCAAATTAGGTTAACGTAACTCGGTGTTAACCTTAAGGTTAACTCGGTGTTAAACACCAAAAAGTTAACCCTCAGCGGGAGTAGGGTTAACCCTTATAGCGCCACTATTTTTAAGGATAGTACTGTTATTTTTATTGCTGAATTAAATTCTATGGTAAAATCTAGGTACTGAGTGATAACTGAATAAATGAGTGATTAGGACGGTTCGGAAAAAGCTTCCACAAATTTCTCAATTCCTCAAAAATTGCTTTGACCACTTCGACAGCTATGATGACTCTTGAAACGAATGTTCCTTTCAGAAAGGACATTGAGGTAAGGTTTACATGGCATTAATTTTACAGTGCCCTTCCAGATCATTGTATTTCATTGTATCCAGTCCAGTATAAGAAAGTATTCTGTTAACCTTATTCTCCAGCCGATAACACCTAGTTAAATGGATGGCTATAACCGCTTCCCGATTGGATGGAAACTGTTTCTGACTCCCTACGGATTGGCTAACCCTCTATTAAAAGTTAACTCGGTGTTAACCTTCAGGTTTCATAACCCTGAGCTGAAAAGCGTTGGTGCAGAGGGTTAGGGTTAACCTTAACCATAAGGTTAACTCAGTGTTCTGTAACCTGCTGCACTCAGGGTTAACTCGGTGTTAATCTTAACTTTAATCTTATTTGGTGCAAACGAGCGATAGTATTGCTTTCGTTTTTGTTATAATATTGTGGTCTTTGTTTAGGCTAAGCAAGATGGTACAGATCGAAGCTTGGGCGAAATTGTAGTCCCCGTACGGAAGATGTTTGACTCGCCCAATTTGGAGGTCCGAGAGCATGTCTTTGCCCTAACTCAGGGCTCGCATGCCGCTCCCCTGGTTGTCACTCTACGTCTTCGGGTAAGTAGGAACTATTCCTATCTATTGCTGGAATGAATTATTGTAATTATCGTACACTTTTTGATTCTGGAATGCTGTATACAAAGTCACAGTCAAAATGAAAAACTTCAGTTCCCAGAATTTTCCTTGAAATGGGGTTAACCACTTCCCTGACTACGCGCCAATTTATTCGATGTGAGAAGTTCTTTTGTGTTCGTAAAGCACCTGACAAACCGGACAGATCACTGAACTGTTACTTAGGACTGGAAATATTTACTCAGTAGCCCGAACAAAAAACATAGGTAGCAGCTATCGCGTGAGTTCCAGGAACTGAACTACTTTCAAGAGCGAACTCTGGATTTTTGACAGCGCTCTACACTTAGATTGTTACTATGTCTTACCGCACTCGATAATAACTCAGTACTAACTAGCTTTTGATTGAAAAAGTATTCTACAGTGTTCAAGTTCGAAATAGGAAAAATTCCCTTATGTATTGAGAAATAGATAGATAGATAGAACTTGGGATTTTGCGCATGATTCCGAAATGTTTATCGTGGTTCGTTAATTCCTCCGTCGTTTTGTGATTCTTGTCCAGGGTTTAGCCATTCATAGCTTCTTTAGTTTGGAATATTTTGGCGTCGTCTGTGGGTCTGACTGAACAGTGCTTTTAGGGTTTTTGAACTAGAATTTTCCGTGCTTTTGTTTCTTTGGTTTTATAGCTTTACATTACTTATATATATATCTTTTGACGAGGACGGGAATCCTAATTTTCACTTTTCATGTGCAATTTTTGAGCGTAGCTTCCATCTCATCCTTGTGCTCCATGTTACTTTTAACAACGATACCTGTTGCTATGGTCTACACAATAAACGCACCCATGTGTACTGTACTGTACTTCGTGGGTTTTTAAATAAGCGCAGAAACTTTAAAAAGATGTCCTAGTACAAAACGATGCATAGATACTAAGTTTGCGTTAGGGTTTGGGTTATATTATCCCTGCTTTCCTTTGTCGCATCAGTATTGTAGGAGGTTCTGACAATTTATGTGTGTTGTTGGGATCGTTTATTCTTCGATTATCATATCTTCAAACCTTCTGTTTGATTGGTAGTTCTGCTCCGAGTTCATCAACTTCAAAACACATTGTGCGTGCTTTTCGACATAGCTGTCTGCTCTTTTCATAGGGGTCGCGGCAGCGACCCCTATAATATGTGTGAAAAGTGGCTGGAGACAGTGTAAAATAAGCTGCGCAGAAGCTGCGCAAAATCCTGCGCAGATCCTGCGCAGATTTCATGCGCAAATTGTAGAGCACATCGAGTTTAGTATGTCTGTGAAGTTTCAGCCCCGTATCACTTACCGTTAAAAAGTTGCGCCCCGGACCGGTTATGGCGGCGATGTTTTTTTTCCGGTTTCTCCTATTTGATGGTTGTATTGTACATAATGTTCGCCGCTTTCACGTGATCTGCAGCGGTGGGCCAACCTAAAGGGCTATGGGGTCTAGTAGTACCCTCTAAAGAATTTAAGAATCACAACTTTTTTTGCGCCGCAGCTGCGCCACAGCGCCGCAGTGGCGCCGCAAAGTCGGCTCATAGCGAAAAGTGACCATTCTTGTGGTCGTCGCTCAGGTCGAACGTTACGAGCTGGAGCTGATTTCTTTTTATATTCAGAAATTACATATATTGAACTAACTAACGGTCCAGGTTGCGTTACTCTATCACTTCCCTAGCGACCACACTGGCCCGTCAAAAATGGCGAAAATTCGAAAAATGAAAAATCGAAATTTCTCGCTATCTATTTAACTTTGAACGCTCAAATCTTCCATACAATGGTTTTCTGGCACGGAGAATCGATTCCCGCAGTCAGTTTTACCGTCAGACCCACCCATCTTGCTGGGCTGGTTCCACTTTGCCGTCGGGAGGGTCAAGTCGGAAACCGCCTCCTGGAGGTCCATAGTAGGCTTTACCTGGCCTCTCAAAACTTTGTCTATAGGGGTTTTCTGGTGCGCCCAGCTCATTCCCGGTGTCGTTTTTGCCGTAGGACTCATCCATCTTGCTGTGCTGGTTCCACTTTGCCGTCTGGAGGGTCATGTCGGAAACCGCTTCCTGGAGGTCCATAGTAGGCTCTACCTGGCCTCTCAAAACTTTGTCTATAGGGGTTTTCTGGTGTGCCCAGCTCATTCCCGGTAACCGTTTTGCCGTCCGACGTACCTATTTTGCTGGGCTGGTTCCACTTTGCCGTTTGAAGGGTCAGTCGGGTGGGGGGTCAAGTGGTCGAAAATAAAATTTTTCAAAAGTGGTCAAATTTTTACCAAATGAAAGCCCTAAGAGAGCTGAGCAACTTTTGTCATAGAACTGCATGCTCAAAGTGGCTGTAGAGTGCTGTGGTGGGGTGGGGTGGGGACTTAGGCGATTTTCGGTCAAAAATGAAAGTTTTCAAAAGTGGCCAAATTTGGTACCAAATGAAAGCCCTAAGCGAGCTGAGCAACTTTTGTCATAGAACTGCATGCTCAAAGTGGCTGTAGCGTGCTGTGGTGGGATGGGGTGGGGACTTAGGCGATTTTCGGTCAAAAATGAAAGTTTTCAAAAGTGGTCAAATTTGGTACCAAATGAAAGCCCTAAGCGAGCTGAGCAACTTTTGTCATAGAACTGCATGCTCAAAGTGGCTGTAGAGTGCTGTGGTGGGGTGGGATGGGGACTTGGCGATTTTCGGTCAAAAATGAAAGTTTTCAAAAGTGGCCAAATTTGGTACCAAATGAAAGCCCTAAGCGAGCTGAGCAACTTTTGTCATAGAACTGCATGCTCAAAGTGGCTGTAGAGTGCTGTGGTGGGGTGGGGTGGGGACTTAGGCGATTTTCGGTCAAAAATGAAAGTTTTCAAAAGTGGTCAAATTTGGTATCAAATGAAAGCCCTAAGTGAGCTGAGCAACTTTTGACATGGAACCATCCACCAATATTTGCTGTGCCAAATAACGTCACGGGCCCATGGAACTTTTGTCTTTACTTCTTCAACCGGAATTTAAAGGATATATACCTATTTAAATTTATTATATATTTAACGGATATTTAAAGGATATATATATACGATACAGCCAACACACACATATTATCCTCTTTTGTGCGGAGCATTTTTGTTACTTGTCATCTTTTTATCTTAGATAGGTCTGGATGCACAATTATTTTATCGTGGTTCTTATTTTTCTTTAAGTTTTGGATACAGGTTTTGGAGGAATTCTAATGTTCTTGATTTTATACCTAGATACTGTTATGCATCTGGAGGTATATACTTTAGGCGAAAAAAGTGGGGGGGGGAACTTAATGTAGTTTCGTATCGCCAAAAATACAGTAAAAATTAGCCTATTCTCTACAATACTCTTATAACTATGCTTCAAAGTGCTCAAAAATTCAGTTTTAGCACAAACAAAGATGATTTTTGACCAAAAATTCCGGTGAAGCCGAAAATTTTTTGAAACTTGACCAAACATCCTTAAAATTTGACAATTTCTGAACACATTAAGGTGAGTGGGAAGGAGCCCCAAAAAGGTTGGGGGTGAGGAATCCTTGAGTTGGTCACCTCTTAAATATGAGATTCACCTTTGTAGTCATAAGATGTTGCATGCATTTTCGGACGTATCATGTTTGATGCAAGCAAAGCAAAGCAGTGACATTTTATGAACAGCTTATTACGGTTTCGTTGCATTTGCCTATAAGGGAAATTTTATTTGGTAACAAATGCTGTGCTGCTTAAAATAGAAAGTTGTTGGCTACTTGGTTACAACTTTTAACACGCAAGTCAACTGAAGCTAGTTTCAACCAAGGGTATTCTACTGGTAGTTGGTATGTTAGAACCATTCTCGTCAAAAAATTGTGATTTTTGACCTGAAATGAATTGCTCGTAATAAATTTCAGAGTTTTTTCTGTTTTGGCCGCTATATCAGCAACCCAGAAAGTTTTGTTAGAAAATAAAGTTGAATAAGCATCCGGGATTAGAAGTGTGAAACTTTTTTGAGGGACTACGGCTTTTCACCTCTCCCCCAAGAAAAAGACCAAGAAGCTGTATTAATTTTAGTTTAAACTTAGTTTAACCGTGGACTGCACCAATAAAGTTGAAGAATAGCAGCAGCATAGCAGAAGTCTAACTACTGGATTTCTATTCAAAAACTGGACTTCATAATCTGCTATTCCGCAGTTATTCTTAAACTTTTTGGAGCAGTCCAGAGTAAGTCAATTATTCCAATTTTCTACGTATTTATCTTTACGTTTCTTGAGGGTTTGTTAACCGTTTTCTTTCATTTTTAATCTATATAGATAGTCTTAACCATTTCGAGTATTTGTTGTGTTTTTACCTAACCAAACAAGATTGCTGCATGATGTCACTGCTTTGCTTTGTAGGTGTTCAAAATGCCAGAAGGTGCGGGTGCTCCAAATCCCAGACAAAGTGTGAAGATGTGAGCAACTTTCTCCAATGGAACTGGAAAGGGATCTGTGCGGGAGTTTGCTTTTTCGGACAGCTACTTGATTAGTTCTATACGTACCTTGAACCGGTGGACATTTTTTGTAACACTGATGTCGCTTGAATGCAATTTGAATGGGTTTATTTTTGCTTTCATTTTTATTTTTATATTTATAATACGCATTGGTATCAGTCAAATATATCGTATAGTCTAACCGTTTTAGTCATGTTATAATAATAGTATTGCAGCCACTCAGTGCTATTGACTGCAGAGTCTGCTTATCTTAGTATGGCTTATTGTAGTCTATTTACCTGTAAAATTCTATCTATTAAAGCTAGAATTTTGTTTAAAAATTGCAGAAATTGGGTTGAAAATATTTCCTCTAGTTGCAAAAATCTACTTTCTTCTCAGTTAGATTGGATGTGTGGACTACAATAATCTTTTAGTTTTTTCTAATATTATTTATTTTTGTTTCTCTGTAGGTATGTATAATTGTGATGTAATTTTTGCTTACATTATTTTGTTACGTTTATGCACCTAAAACCAAGCCCATATTTTGCCATAATGAGGTGATAACACTAATGCTCTGCTTCATAATATAAACCCATACTGTGTTTGTTGTTGCATTATTATTAATTATTTGCCTGCATAGTAGTTCTGGTGCAAGTACGGGTTACCTCCCAATGGGCAGGTATGCACGCTTTTGTTAATATTGTTTTGGTGAGTTGGTTTTGATCTTTACGTTTTCTGCAAACCACCGCAGGGATAAATTTGATTGGGTGAAGTTAAACAAGTAACGCATGATGAAACCAGACAGATAACCTGTTAATTAGTTATATCGCTGCTTATTATATATATATATATATTTATATATATATATATATATATATATATATATATATATATATATATATATTCCAACCTTTTCTGTGGCTTTGAAATCAAATTCAGTCAATCACCATTTTCATTTGTTGCTTGCTTCTATTATGATGTATTCCAGTATTAGTCATCTTGTGTTATCCAATATTGTTTAGAATTGTGTACTCTGCGTATGTGTGTATTTGATTTTTCTGGGCATATTAAATCTGCCTTTGTCATATTGCTTCTATTTGCTGAATTCGCACTTTTGTGTTTTCTTTTCTAAGTAAAGTAGGCGTCGTAATTTCTTCAGTTTTCACATTTTATCATCTTAGTCATTGGTGGCATGAATAAGGCGGAAATTCATCAGTTTGACATGTGGCGTTTTTACGTTGTATACATCTGTCTTTATGGTCGTTCAATAGCTAGCCTACGTTTCCATGAGAATCTCCTAGCTCGTGATTGTCCAATAGTCTTACCAAGAGTCCATGATTTTCTTCTATATATTAGAAGAAGAGTAAGCCACTAGAGGGCTCCTCTTCTTGGCATTGCGTAACGGTGCTCCGACCACAATACCCGAATGTTCCCCCGTTTGGGGGGGGGGGGTCGCCAAATCATACCCCCTCCCCGTTTGGTGGGGGGGTAGGCAACAGCCAATCAGATTGCAGAAACCCCCTCCCCGTTTGGTGGGGGGGTAGGCAGGCTGATTCTGGCTTTTGAAAAAGGGTCCCCGTTTGGGGGGGGGGGGTCGACACAAGAGGTCCCCGTTTGGTGGGGGGGGTATGCAAAAGGGGTCCCCGTTTGGGGGGGGGTCACAAAAAGTGGTCCCCGTTTGGGGCGGGGGGGTCGCCAACAGCCCATCAGAATGAGCGAAACTTAGCCTGCTTGAGCGACCCCCCCCCAAACGGGGACCCTTTTTCAAATAGAACAAAAACTACCGTAATCCTCTGCTCTACCCCCCCACCAAACGGAGGGGGGGTTTCTGCAATCTGATTGGCTGTTGGCTACCCCCCCACCAAACGGGGACCTCTTTTTGGCTACCCCCCCACCAAACGGAGGGGGGGTATGCGATGTCGATTTGGTCGACCCCCCCCCAAACGGGGGAACATTCGCGTATTGTGGTCGGAGCACCGTTACGCAATGCCAAGAAGAGAAGCCCTCTAGTGGCTTACTCTTCTTCTTAATAATAGTGCAATTATGCACTCTTGGTCTTACTTATAGTATAGCTAGCTATTCTTCTAGCAATTGAGCTGAATTGGTTGCGCGCACGCAGTTTCAGTAATCTGTGCTTGGCCATAGGTTTGGAGGTAGGCTTGTCTTCAGGACTCAGTCAGGTCAACTGATAAATTCTGGTCGGGTTAAGCGTTAGGCTATGTTAGCAACAACTTTCATCTATAGTTAAAGGACATAGCCCGTGTTAAAGCTTTGCCATAATTGACCCCCAGAAGACGGCTTCAACTTGTTGATAGTTTTTTGTGTAATTTGTTGCCAAGTTAACTTGGCAGCAGAAATGTAAATTTATAGGGAAATTAACATAAAAATATTAAATAAAATGTCAGCAGCAACTGAAAAACCACTATGTCACCTATCAAGTGAATGTATAGCTTCTGCAGCTGTTGGCTTGAATCTTAAAATTGCATTAATTAAAAAGGTAAAAAAGCTATGCAAAGTTATGCAATGGGAATGCGCTTTGCAGCGGTGAGCAAAGCTTGCAGCTGTAAAATATTTCCTTTAACACATCTATGCTATATCAGTAGTAAAGCGTAGTAAAAATGATTATGCGCTTGGAAAAGGGAAGATAGCATTGCTAAACTTTTAGCGTTTGTGTTTTGCCTCCCAGTAGTGTTTGATATATAATGGCATCTTGCAATCTATATTAAAGCCGTGTTAAGAATTTACAAAAGAATAGTGTATAAATAAATTATGTAAATAGAAATGTGATGGAGTAACGTATATTTCGATTCATTGTAGAAGTGGTTAGAATTTAAGAATCTTTGGCGCTCCCCCCAACCCTAACTTAATTTTTGACCAAAAACTTTGAAATTTTGTAAAGGGGGCATGCATACTGAACGCTGATGGCTTCAAAAATGCAAAAAAATTTTTATTTTTTAATTTTGGCAAGGGGAAACCAAAGAACGGAAAATTTTTTAAAACATTTTGCTGAAAACTTGCATACAGGGGTTTTCAGGGTCGCTAAGCACGAGTTTGAAATCCTTGTTTTGAGTCAGCTTTTCATTTATTTATTCATTTAATTTATTGACGTTTAAATAATATAATTTAACTTAATAATAATAGCGATCATTAATAATAATGAAAAATAACATGATTAATTAAATTTTGCATGAAATCTTTATTTATTTCCGATAGCTATTAGCTAACTATTGGGAATTATTAAACACTTTGTGCTCTCAAAAATTAAATTTTTATTGTTGTGTTTCGTCCAAATACGTTTTAATTCAACATTGGGAATACTGTACTGCTCATGTGACGTGCAGTTTCAATTTTCGTCCAATCAGCATAGAGCAAGGCCGGTTTTAATTGGAAAGCACTGAAAGCACAACTTAAACTGTTTGACATTGTCAAACATTCCCAAAGCACACCAAAAGCACAAAGCACAGAAACATGAACCAGGAAAGCACAAAGCCTTGTGCTTTCAAACCATCATGAACCGAGAAAGCACAAAGCACACCATCGTGAACCGGGCTTTAGCTACCAAACTAAAATTTCAATTTTTTAAATTTTTAAAATTTTTGAATTCATCAGCTTCCACTCTCCAGTATGCACCCATACAAAATTTCAAATTTATTGACCAAAAAAATCAATAGGGCTGGTGCCCTGGAACAGCCCAAAAGATCCCAATATTAAGGACACTTCCTGCTCTGAAGTGCTTTACTTGGACTATAGAGCTGAGTTTGGCGTTGCACCGATTTCAGGTCACAATGCAAATTCCATCCGAATTCAAGAAACATGCTTTGTAAATTAATATTCTTTTGCCCGAATAATGTTCTTGTATATTTGTGCCAGTTTTTCGGACTTTGCCCGGATCCGAATCGGATCGTCCCGGAACATGTTCAGAACACCCGAAAGCCGGGTAGCAGTCGCATAAAGCGAAACAAGAAAGCAGTGTTCATAATACAAACTTGGAAGTTTGCTGTCGTACAATAACACAAGTAGCTGAGTCCAAGCTTATTGATTTTTAACTCAATAATGTCTGTCAAGACATTTCATTCAACTTCAAGCATTTATTCTGGGCTTGGATTCTAGCAGGTTTTAGACCCAGACCGGATTTGCCAACTCTGGTCTCTGCTACAAAGAAAGCTTAAACTATTCAACTTATAAGGTGGTGGTCTCGTTTTGTGCAGTGTTTTTGAAACGCGGTAACTTTATCTATTTTTGGAGTTGAAAAGAGATACACAAATTATTTTGAGGCTTCTAATGATATTGAGTGCGTTCCTTGTTGAAATTCTAAGGAGTAGATCTTTCTTCTTCCGCGCACTCTGTGAAACTAACAAAATAGTCTTATTCTTGACAAACCAGTTAATACAAATTGTTTTTGTGATTTTTTATTATAGCGAGATTTTTAAACAACGATTTCTTCAAATTGCAGAATTAGCCAAAGTTTGCGTCACTATTACAATACAGAGTAGTGAGTGTTGTTCACCTGCCCAATTTTTCGTGGGCCGGCCGGTGCCACTTTTCGTAGGCTATCCACAATACAAATAAAAATTACCTAGGTTTTTGATAGTTTTCAAGGCAGATTTTAGCAAGTTGAAGGCGATAAGCTGTCACTGGCCGGTCGGCCGGCTTGTCACCGCCGACCGGCCCACTCTGGACCTCAGCCGGCCGGCCGCCGGCCAGCCCATCAGACAGGGCCAGTGCACAACACTAATAAAGAGGATTCTTTTGATCCTCCGAAATAATAAGTCAAATGCATTGGCGACTTGGCATTGATTTTATCGCGTATGGAAAACTTCCGCCAACCAATATAAATATCCCCTCACAGTAGTGCGAATTTTCATCCTACCAGTGGTTGGTAGGATGAATGGTTGCGTAGTTTTTATCAAGTCGATATTTAAAACAAGATAATCATAGTGTTTACCAAATGGTTTGTCGACCAAATCTGATTTGAGCAATGGTTTCGAATCCAAAGAATATTTGGGTAACAAAAAGAAAGAACGGTAATAGGACACAAATAATTTTTATAATAAATTGCTGTATATCCTATTGTAGATCCTGAAAAAGGTTGGACCTCAGACGTCGCTGCCAACTGGACATTATCCTGGAAGCTTAAATGTGCAGTCCACAGGTACAAACTCTTTAGCTTAAACTTAAACTTTCTTCATGATTTTCTTGCGTGAGAGAGCAGCCAGCAAGAAAAAGTTGTTATTCTCACTAGACGTTCAGCGTAGGTGACAAGTTCCGCTCGTTGTTTACTCCTTCAGTTCACTGTTTAAACTTTGTATGACGTGTGCTGGATTTGTGGATACGGATATGTAGCTTAATCGTCGACTTGTCCGGCAAATGCAGCAACAGCAGTAACAAGAACAGCCGCGAAATTTGAAATGTATTTCAGGAATCACAAATGGCAGTAGTGGCGTCGGAAATACAAACCTGCGAAAAGTGTACAACTCAGAGACCCATTTGAATAAGCCGTCTGGAACGCCTACCTCTGAGCGCCGTAATTCCAGAAGTCTCAGCTTCCTTGGTGGCTCGCCATCCAAACGACGACGATTGCGAAAAGAAAGGTCATTCCTAGTTTGTGTTTGTACCGACTGTTTTTACCAAAGTTTAAAGCCAAGCTTTAGTTTAAATCAGTGATTGGATTTTAATCATTACTGATGAGCTTCCGGCAGTTTTGTGATCGTTGGTTATTTTTGGTTATTTCTGGCAAGAAAGCAAAGGGAAGAAGTGGTTTTCTTATGGTTCAAAAAAACTCGGGATTCCTGGGAGCGATCAATACACAACCTTTATATTATGCGCATTTTGTTCGTTTTTGCTTGTTTAGCGTATCGAGCATGGTGGTGGGCTCCATTGGACGTATTGATGTTTCTATTCAATATGCCGACAAAGACAGCCGTCTCATGGTTTCCATTCATGAAATAGAGTACGTCTATCATGTTTCTGTATTTCTCCTGTGGGGTCTACAACGGACGGGCCAGATTACTAACTATATACTGTAGACTTTTGAAATATAAATATGATTCGCTATTTTGTTCTATGTTAATTAGTTTTCGCTCATTTTTTTAGAAATGTTCATTCAAGAAATACCGCCGGCACGGCAAATCCGTACGTCAAAGTGAAGCTCCTGCGAGATGGAAAAGTGAAAGTGAAGCGAAAGACGCGAACTCAAGTGGACACTTTAAATCCGCTTTATGATGAGGCGTACGTTCATTAATCTTCCTTAATTTTGTTTTTACTTTATTATTATTTATTATTTATTATTATTTTTACTTTTAATATTTTTGTATTTTGCTTGAAGCTAAATAAAACTTCATCTCGATGGTAGTGCAGGCAGACGTTGTGAGAGCAAAAGTTTCATTATTCTTTCTGTTTTAGTTTTCAGTTCAACCTGCCGCATGCGGAAATGGCGGAGCACGATCTGTTAATTGTAGTGAAGGATAACTCTAACTATGGATTTCTGACACGAAGACCTGTGCTTGGTCAGGTAAGACTTCTTTCTTTCCTCCGACTATTTTTATTTTCCTATTTTACCATAAATCCCTTTTTCTTGGCAGAACTACGGACCTATCCTACGATCTTATCTTGAATTGTATGGCTAATTGTCTAATACTGGAAATGAAAAACGCCACGAAGAACACTGTTCATCGCTCAGAATTACTGTATTTTTGATTTTGTATGTTTGATTTTTAGATCTTGTATCCTTTAAGACATGTTGACAGGGAACACTTTTTCCGAGGATGGTTAGTTTGTTTTCTTCCTTCCTAAATTTGTTGTGTACGTATTATGTTTTTTATGTAATGGGTGTTTGCTATTAGTGCTTCTGCAGACGGAAAATTTTGTAGCTTACATTAGATTAAATAGTTTTCTGTAGTTGACAAAATTTGGTTTTGGCTGGAACTGTTTTCTTTGCGTTTTGTTTTCTATTTGTTGTTCTGCTATATACGTACGCAAGTCGCAAGCAGCTAGATTAGCTGCAGGAACTGGCAAAAAATTGCTTCAACGAGAGTCAGTCTCTGCAAAGCGCAGTACTGTTATATATATGTGGCGCCTGGGTTTTCTTTTGTGGAGGAGGAAAATTGTGTGAAAATTGGAGGCCGCCTCTAATTTCCCTCACTTTCCCTCTACCGCGTATTAACTTCTTTCTGGACAAAGCCCAGCTGTTGTTGCATGCAACAATTTTTTGGGTAGTTGGCTAAGAATTTTAATAGAAATCAAAATCTTGAATTGACGGTTATTCGCTTTGGAAGCATGCTGGTATAGTTTCGTCATTAATATTCTGAGGCTGCTCCCAAGCAGAAATGCAAATGATATTGTTTGGATGATGAAGGAGATGGTTGAAGTTGGTTGGTAACTTCCTGAGCTTGAAATTTTAATTCGAAACTATTTGTCGAGAACTGTGCACACCATACGCACATTTTATCGTTATAACTTATAACATACTGAAGTCGAATCACAACGAATATTATGTTCTTAGTGGTGTTGTGTCGTCGTTTATTCTCTGTTGTTAGATGACTACGTAGCCTTTTCTTTCTGCGTAGCAATACAAATACCAACGATGCTAGTGATTAGTGGCTCGTTGTGATAAAACTTGAGTATGCTCTAACGATTAAAATAGCGACATCCCATTAGATTAAATTAAAAGAACTACACTATTACACTTCTTTCTAGGCTTCCACTGCGACCTCCCATTAAACCAAAGCATGACTGGAAGTCTGAGCTGACGTCCTGTTGCTAACTCTAACGATTCTTCTCTTGTTACTACTAACACTGCTTCTGCTCTGCTAGTACTACTAACCTGCCTTATTTCGCTTGGTTGCTATTAACTGACTGTCCGTACTAACTGTTTTGATGCTTCCGCTATTGCTATAGTTTGTAGATATTTGACGATGTAGTCAAATGTTATTTCTACTCACAGTTGCTTGCATTGATGTGCATTTTCTGCTGCTAGCTAACTATTCAGTTTATTATTTTCCTCACCCACCAAAGTATAAACATTATTACAATCAGTATTTAATGTTAATCTAGAAATGATTAAATTGTTTCAAAATCTCTATTTAATAACTGCATGATCGCCTGAAATATTGATTAGACAATCAAGCAGGGGCTAGTATCTACAAATGGCTGCATATTCTAGATTTTTGAATTGAGCATAGAAACAAAAATCATTTCTACAAATTCCGATTTTTTCATGTCAAAAAGTTCTGAAGTCTAATTCTTATGATTTTCGATAGAAATGGCATTTTTGTTTCCCCGTTGACCGGTTGGATAATGAACAGAGGGACAGACAGAAAACATCTTGTGTTTTGTTAAATGGTTTTGTGCTCTACTGATGCATGTAGTACCGACTCTATTACCTCACTAAAAAGAAACATTTCTACCACATAATGTATCCTAGCGATGTCATTCGTTGTATTGCCATATTAGTTGTAGTGTTTAAATTTTTGTTAGTTTTCTTTATTTTCAACTTTTTCTCAGTGATTTCAATTGTGCTTCTATTTCTGTTGTCAGTAAGTGCTTACTTTCGGACTATTCTCATTTCTGTATGTTTTTTTATTTATTCACCATTTATTTAGGTTTGACCTTGGACCTCCTGGGCATCAGGGTGCCTCTGTCAATGTTGTTTCCTTGCAGTCCTCATAGCTCAACAGAAATCTCTCTCTGACAAAGTTGTGTACAGAATTTTTCGAAACCTTTCTGGTGAGATTGCTGAATTCATTTCAATATTGCAGCTGTTTTGTTAACTTTTGGTGTATGTATTGTTTAGATAGTTTCGCAATCGCAAAATATATGTATGGGATAAACTGGCACTTTCTTTCGGGCAACGATGTCCGCTCTTTTGAATAAATGAAAATGAAATGAGTTTTGCATCACTTTTTGTCACGAAACTTTTTCTTGCAGTTTGATTTCTCAGAGATTCACCAATTCTACTGTACATTACGTTGTGCGTTATTTATTTTCAGCTTTATCCAAAGTCCGCCCCATGTATGCTTCTGCTTTTGCTTTCTGCCAAGAAGTGGTGACTACTTTAATCAGTGTGGAATTGACGTTTTCATAGTGGACCTGTTGTTTTGTGGTTTCACTTAGCTAGAAAGGAACCGTCGGTTTTTTATTCCTACCTAGTCCTGTGTTTGCTGTTCTGTTCATTGAAGGTGGTTTGCGTGTGTTGTTGCTTTCACTGTTGCCACTCTTAGGTAGCCTTTTGTGCCGCACGGTCCATTCCCGCCTTCTAGTCCGTCTAGGTTCTCTTGCTCCCGGTGTATTGGCTTGCCATGGTGTTTCTCTACCAGGAATTGTGAAACAATATTAAAGCCCTAAATTTCTAATAATATATAGTATCACTGTAAATATATGTGCTTTGGCTTTGTTGTGTGTTTCTGGATATGGTATTTCTTTAATTTTCCGCCTCCTGTCCTTTTGTGTTATTTTAATTCTCCTGTATCCAACAGTATATTCAGTTATTTTTATAAAATGAAGTCTGACACTGGGCGTAACACTGCAGCACCTCCGACCCGAAAAATATGCTCGCTTGAGCAACATCTCATCTAAAACGGAAAAACAGTTTAGTCGATCTACTTCCTTCAGGCCACAATGTGTTTTCGATGTACAGAATTTGTTTCAGTGAATCTTATTTATGTGGAGGCCTCCGGCTACAAGCAGTAAATCTATGCAAATTAATTTCCTATGCAAATTAAGTAAATACGCACTTCTCCCTCCTCTCTCATCTAAATCAACAAGTAGTGTTCATTTCGCGTGAGGCTCACGCTGACATCATCTTTCCTATTACTTTCTGGAGAATTGCGTGAGGGTCACGCTCGTTATGTCACCATCTACTGATTCCGATCATCGCAAGTATTCTTCCGACGATTCGTCGTCGTCCAGGAAATCTATAGGTTTCTGTTTGTTTGGGGGCTTCCACATAAATGGATTATCTTGGAGTCCCTTCACGGAAAGATAATATCAATTATACAAGGGATGTAGGAAGTCAGTCTTTGGCTTTTGCTCTGACTTCAGCCACCATGTCTAGTCAGTGTCACACTAACCTGTTGTGACTACTAAACAAACCAATTGCAGTCTTCGCTTAACCGACGCAAGTAATCCTAAGCGTAACCTCAACCTTTACTTCTTACAGTTATTGTTCATGTATCATAGTCCCTATTAATTTTTTCTACTCCCATATGTACTACTATCCTAACTGCTACTATTTTCATGGACTATTAAAATCTTATATTTTTATTGTTTCTTTGGTAAAATTTATGTTAAATCTATGATAGATGCATAAAATGTTTTTCATTTGGCTGTATGGATTTCAATGGTGATCCGGTGATCGTGTGTGATTTTTTATTATGCTGAATTAATTTTCAAAAATATTTTTCATCGCTCGATGAACCAATATAGTTTAAAACTGATTGTTACAATTTAAAATTTTGAAAATACCCATGTAAAGATAGTATCTGTTTTTGGCTAGATAAGTCTGTGTTAATTTCCGTTTGTTAGAATTTATGTTTCGTGTTTTGAAATGTTACTTTCATATTTTCCAGCTTATTTCTTAACAAAATTATTCAATTAATGCTGTATAATGCTAGGATAAGCCACTGGCTTTCTACCTAAACAAGTACCTAAGTACCTAAGTATTACCTCCGTCACCTTTCAGCCGTACTACAGTACCTTACGACTACTGTCATACTTACTGTCTCTACGAAAATATGTCGTGCTAAAGTTTTTACAATATACGTCGTAATAAAGCTTATTGTATATATGCGCATATATTCTGTATTCTTCATTAATGTCTTTAAAATGTCTTTTGCAATGGCTCCTAAATAACTAATGTTTAAAATTCTATCGGATTCTTCTGAAAATTAACATTGGGTAAATAAAATGTATTATATATATTGTTGAATGAGAATAGTTTGTCTTGTCTTAAGAATTTATCTGGTTCTCGCTTTCTGAGTATCAAAAATAATTTTAAGGAAAAGTAGTAAAATTTGTTAATATCATTCTGTTAGAATTTCATTTTTCATGTTTTGAATGTTTTAATCATTGAAATATTAGAAAGAAATGTCAGTTGTCGAAATATTAGAGAGAAATGTCCGATTTTGCCCTTTGCTAGCAATTTTCAAGAGTGTTTATTATGAGCGGAATATTCTTAACTAATTTTTAAGCGATATGTCCTATTAGAACCCATTTTCCCAAAGATTATGCTGAAACTTTCTTTTTATCCATGTCTTCTACCTTGTCAAAACTATACGTATACGTATATTCACCTAGCAAAATAATTGTTTATATAATCTAACAAATGTAATACTCGGATTTCTTGTATTACGTACGTATACGTATACTTGTAATTCACCACACTAATGACACTTTTTGAGGCGACCGGCGGCGAAACTATCTTTCACTTATTGTGGACAAGATTTTTCCGAAGCATCCTAGAAAACTTAGTTCTACACTTCTCCACTGATGAGCCGCAAGTGTTTGAACCAAGTCTGGTAGAGGTCGCATGCACTACTAATATAGGAATTTTATGTGTTTCTATGGGTATATAATGTAACAAAATTTTTGGATTAATACGAGGGTGTATTTTATTTATTTCTTTAATTTTTGGAAGGATTTCTATTTTTTGTCTACTTCATCCCAGAAATAAATTCCGAAAAAGGAAAAATAATGGTACGTAACCTAACTTGTTCCTATAAATAGTATATATCTGTTTTTGTCTAGATAAGTCTAGTCTTAGTATGATGTGTTTTAAAAGTAAATATGTGGTTATTCTTCATTGGTCAGTCTAATGTTTATTTTCTTCCCAGTAATAATGTTTAAACGTTGTGCTTCTCTTGCTGCTATCTTTTGGCAACCATTATTTTATCAACTTTGTGCCTTTTGTTTTTAGCATATGAATTAGCCATTTGTGATTTGTCTTTGTTTAGTTATTTTGTTTGGATTTAGTATAAATTTTAATGTGTGTATGTTTTGCTGTAATTTAGCGATTTTTCGTATGTTTTTGAGATAACCATGTCAGGGACAATAAAGCTTATTGTGTAAAGCTTTTTACTGAAATTATTAGAACTTATAAAGCTTACTGTATTAAGCTTTTCACTTAAATTATTAGTACTTGCGAGCTAAGTGTGACTTTACGGTTCATTGAACACTTTCCGACCGGCTGCTGGGCGGCTATGTAGTCATATTTTGCAGTGTCTTAAGGCAGTCTGAGGTAGATAATTGCAAAATATTTATATTATCAAGAGTTTATAATAGGAAGAGTAAGACACTCAGCTCTTCCTAATAGAATAAGCTTGCGAGATGCTCGACACTTTAAGGCCAAAATCTCGGGGGGGGGTCTCAGCGTGTAAACATGCTACGCTAAAATTTTTCAAAAACAGTCGTTTTTGACAAATTAAATGCGATAACTTGAGCTAGGAAAGTCGTACAGATATAATTTTATATTATTATGTTGCGTAGAATGAGATGTTTTCAACGATATAAAAATTATGTAGCTTGCTTCTGGCTATCTCTTACAAATCTGGCAACAACGTAAGGCATTTTGAAGAAATGATGAAATTCCTAAAATTTTCGTGGAAAGGATGTTCTATTGCCGGATTTGTAAGAGATTGCCTTAACCGAACTATATAATTTTTATATCGTTAAAAAAGATCTCATTCTAATGATTAACATAATGGTATAAAAATTATCGCTGTACGACTTTACCATCTCAATTTAGAGTATTTAATTTGTCGAAAACGCCCGTTTTTGAAAAATGTCAGCGTTGTATGTTTTCACGCTGAGAAGCCACCAGATTTCGGCCTTAATGTGTCGAGCGAGCATCTCGCAAGCTATTCTATTAGGAAGAGCTGAGTGTCGTACTCTTCCTATTATAAACTCTTTATATTATGCATTACGAAGACAACGGAAACTTTTTTAGTTTTCTTATTTGGATAAAGTAAACATTCAGTCTTGGATTTATCTTGTAAACATGTGCTGTTCTACTCAAGTTGCACTGTTGTAACAACAAATTTTTATGTTAGACCAGCGGCCAGCCACCGGCCGACTTCCGCCCGGCGGCTGCTCGACCGGACGGCCAACAACCTGCCGGCGGCCGGACACTCAGCCGGGCCGGTGTCGTATATTATTTTGTCACCTATGCTAAATTGTCACCTTACGCTGTAGCGAAGCTTTCTGCTAAAGGTGACAAAATAGCATGCATGCTATATTGTCACCATGCTTAACTGTCACACGTTGCTTTGAACTGCTGATTAAAAACATCAGCAGTTTCTGTCACTACCTGGCGCTGTTTGCACTAAGCCCGCACTAACCCTAATGAAATTCATACTATATTTAGTCGTAGACGTTTTCTTTTAATATAAACTATTTGACACAATTGTACTGGCAGATAAAGCACCAACTTTACGCAAAACCAAGAAACCAACAAGCGAAATTAACACTAATTCAATCTAGAACACAAAAGAGCCATTGACAATACGAGCAATACGTTGAGCAGCTAGCAATTCAAAACAATCATTACGTCAGAATTTGCCAACATATAAGATCTTTGGAAACGGTTCAAAATTCCAGGTTTTAGTGCATTATAAGGTGGGGATTCCTTTTGGTGTCATATTGATAGTTTTAATTTTAATTTTAATCAAACTTTCTGAAAATATAGCGGGCATGATGATAACCATTTGTAATGAACTGAGTTGGATTAAGCGGGGAATTTGATTGATTTGATTC
This sequence comes from Trissonchulus latispiculum, assembly GCA_030248195.1. Classification (NCBI taxonomy): domain Eukaryota; kingdom Metazoa; phylum Nematoda; class Enoplea; order Enoplida; family Ironidae; genus Trissonchulus; species Trissonchulus latispiculum. Next base: position 5,274 of record JASAND010000757.1, on the reverse strand, counting down.
GGTTTCACGAAATGGGGTCGTAGTGGCTAGAAGGTTCACTTACACGGAAGGTCAGCGCGTTTGCCTGATTTAGACAAACTTATTAGTACCAGATTCCCGAAAGGTAGTTTGCCAAAATCGGGGATCTCTACAGCCAACCTGTTAGGGGTGTTGTCGTGAGTTCGTTTTAGATAGGGGTCGTTAGGATGATCGCAACAGGATCTAATCCAGCAATATGATCGCAACCGGATCGTCTTCAGCAATGAGATCGCGACAGGATCTGGTTCAGCGGTGAGATCGCAACCGGATCTGATTCGGCAGCAAGATCTCAACAGGATCTAGTTCAGCAGTAAGATCGCAACAGGATCTGACTCAGCAAGGCTGTCCCTAACTAAGTCTGGATGAATAGGCTATAATTTATTAAACAATAACAGGTTCCGATATACTTTAGGAACAGTAACAATAATGATAATAAAATAATCAGAAAGGGGCACTAGACAATTAATGTTCACTTCAGTTATTAACAATATATGATCAAAGTACAAAGTACCAGGGTTGCCAACTCTTTTGGTAAGTTAATACTTTAAATTGACCGATAATGGGAGATTAGTTACTAGTAATTTGACTACTGATTCTTTCTCTCTTCCTCTTTTCTTACTATAACTAATAGGACCTAGAGTTCAATCTAGACTAACTTTGGGTTCCTCTTCTTCAGGTACTGATTACAGGGAACAGTCAGGTATAGTGCGTACGTGTGAGTTGTGTATGTTAAATTAGCTTCCTTATCTGTCTAATCACAAAATCAACTAATCAACAGTTAACTGATAATTAATGAAATTTAAAGATATAACACTTCTGTTCCGGGACTGGGTGAGCGGGCTCAGATCTGGTATTAAAGATTCTCAAGGAATCCCACAGATCTAAGGCGGCTATCGGACGGTGGAAAGTACACAGGGGTCGGTCTAGGCGGAGAGTTACCAGGAGATGCCCGAATTATAATTAATATAAATTAAAATGATAATTTAATAAATTCTCTTCTTTAGATCCGCTATATCTTCTCTTCGATAGGCCTTAAGCCAGAGACAGAACGGAGGCTGAGGCTTCCAGGGAAAAGGTGATGAAAATGGCAATTTTGAACTATACGCAAAATATTATGTCCAGCGACTATGATCATTTTAAAGCTGATTAAGTGCTCTAGTACTTTGTTTTTCGACATAAGTCTCTTCCAGCTCTTATTGTTTTTGAGTACAGGTTAACGTGGGGGGAATGGGAGGGTGCAGACTCCCCCCAGACCGACAAAAAACGGGTGACCCCCTCAGCGACATGAAAAAAAGGGGCAGACCCTCTCTTCCAGAAGGGAAAAAGCAAGAGTCCATGACTTTCTTTTATATATTAGAAGAAGAGTAAGCCGCTAGAGGACTCCTCTTCTTGGCATTGCGTAACGGTGCTCCGACCACAATACGCGAATGTTCCCCCGTTTGGGGGGGGGGTCGCCAAATCATACCCCCTCCCAGTTTGGTGGGGGGGGGGGAGGCAGCAGCCAATCAGATTGCAGAAACCCCCTCCCCGTTTGGTGGGGGGGTAGGCAGGCTAATTCTGGCTTTTGAAAAAGGGTCCCCGTTTGGGGGGGGGGTAGACACAAGAGGTCCCCGTTTGGTGGGGGGGTATGCAAAAGGGGTCCCCGTTTGGGGGGGGGGTTACAAAAAGTGGTCCCCGTTTGGGGTGGGGTCGCCAACAGCCAATCAGAATGAGCAAAACTTAGCCTGCTTGAGCGACCCCCCCCCAAACCATTTTGGCAAAACTGCGATTATTTTGTTTTGAACATCGATTTCTCAAAAACTATCCAATGGATTCGCGTGATTTTTGGCAGGATGAAAATTCGCACTATTGCGGAGGGACATTTTTCTTGTTTTGAGCTAAAACCTCGCCAGTTTCGAGAAAACTCAATTCAAAGTTGCGAAAATTCGTGCCATCGCACATTTGGCAGATTTTCTGGAGTATTGAGGCTAGTTGAGCCAAATCCAAAAATGTCCCTCGGCCCACATGTCCTTTACAGGACAGCACAAGAAAAAATTTTGGCCGATTCCACAGTTTTGAAAAATCGATGTTCAAAAATTTGGGTCTTTTCCAGATTACCCCCCCCCACCACTCCAAGTTCTTAAAACTCGACCAAATGAGCTGAAATTTGGTGTGGGTATGTTTTCGACCACGCTGAGTTCAAATATCGCAAAATTTTTCGATTTCGCGAAATTCGATTTTTTTCGATTTCTAAGGGGGGGACCAAGGGTAACCGAAAAATTTTTTGTCTTTGATTTTGCTGAAAAGTTGTATATAGGGGTTTTCTGGGCCGCAGAACACGAATCTGAAGTCCGTTTTTCGATTCAGCTTTTCGTTAGCTTGATATAAGCTAAAGTTGTAAGCTTAAGTTGTAAGCTTATGCTGAGCTAACGAAAAGCTGAATCGAAAAACGGACTTCAGATTCGTGTTCTGCGACCCAAAAAACCCCTATATATAACTTTTCAGCAAAATCGAAGACAAAAAATTTTTCGGTTACCCTTGGTCCCCCTTAGAAATCGAAAAAACCGAATTTCGCGAAATCGAAAAATTTTGCGATATTTGAACTCAGCGTGGTCGAAAACACACCCACACCAAATTTCAGCTCATTTGGTCGAGTTTTAAGAACTTTGAGTGGTGGGGGGGGGTAATCTGGAAAAGACCCAAAAATTTTTGGTCTATATTCAGCCTGTTAGATGTTAGTATGTCAGACAATTTTTGCTATTTTTTTGCCAATTTTGCTAGTTTGATACTCTCATGCGAATCTACAGTTTGTAAGCTTTAAAATGATGTATAAAGCTCTTTTCAACTCACAAAATTGCGAAAGTTATAGCGTTTCAAAAAATACCCACAAAAGCACTGCACAAAAGGATACCAGCACCTAGCCGTTATAATATCACGAACTATCTTGTTTCAAGCAACTAAACTTCAGATATTTTCTCGTTTCTCGATTCTCGATGAAGTAAATTTTCAACTAAGCAAATTCTCGGTAAAGCAAATTCGCTTTTGCAATTCTCGGTTAAGCAATTCTTGGTAATGAATGTAAACCTAACCACCAACCAACCCATCCTGACTGAATGTTGAATGTTCAGCGTGGGAAGCAGCCAAAATTAGATTGACATTTATCTTCAAAAAGACCAATCATTTACAGTCACGTTCGCTATTGGACGATTCAGACTCAATGTCTCTTCTTACAGCAGTAATTGAGCTTGGTGACAATTGAGCATGGTGACAATATAGCATGCATGCTATTTTGTCACCATAGCAGAAAGCTTCGCTACAGCGTAAGGTGACAATTTAGCATAGGTGACAAAATAATATACGACACCGGCCGTCCGCTGCCCGGCCTTTCTAGAATATTAACGTTGTGTAGTGGTGTAGGACTTATACCTTAAGTAGCTACTAGCTGGTCCCTCTTTTACGGTTGCAGTTGTTTTTGCTAACTCAAGATGTGTGTTTACTGGGGTGGGGGGGGGGAGCTGCACCCTAGACCGTGGCAAGGATAGAAGATTTCTCCGGCGCTCTCTCTATCTTTTGAGCTATTCTGAAGAACTATTAAAGCTTGACTTATGTAGACTTGAAGAGGAGGACAATAGTCTCGGGTCATGCGGTTTTTAGTTTGCTATGGTCTTAAAACTGGACGTGGAATAAAATCAGTGGTAATTAAGAGACAAAAGACTCAGCACATAAGACTGCAGTGTGGTCCGAGTAAATCCGGCTGAAGACTAGTTTTGGACGGTGAAGCCAACGCCTAGTTTCTTTCTAAACCACAGCGAATAGTTAACTGACTTCTGGAAGCCGATGTTCATCTTCATCGAGAATTTTAAGTCAGTCTTCGTTTTTTACTTAACTGTATGCCATACAGAGCATCTAACAACACCGTTTTTATTCAAATTCAAATTTAAGTATAAGTTGGCTGCCAAACAGGCACTGTTTCTATAACCATTATTAGTGACGTCTAGATGACCGCTTTTTCCTGTTTGGCGCCCGCAACATGTGGCAGGTTTGGGATTTTTGATTTTAATACCGTGGTTGAATGAGCATGGCGAAAGGAAAGACAAGTTTACAACCGGTTAATGCTCCGACAGAATGTTGGAGAGACGGGCTGTCGGAAAATGGATCGCCGATTTTTATTCCGCTGGAGCGGAATATATATATATATATATATTCTTGATGCTAATTCATGCACACTGTTGTTATTGTCTTCAGCCTCTCATACTTTAAATACATGTGCTAATAGAAATCGATCAAAGTAATCCTGTAGATGTCTTTGAATCCGATCTAAATTTGTTTCTAAAGTTTCGCCAAATTTTATTATATAAATCTTCCAAAACTTAGCAATACCCCTGGCATTATTTGTTTCGGAAGTTCTCCGCAGACACAATCGATGAGTGGAGATATATACATGCAAAGATTAAACAGTAATAAACAATGTCTTAAATACTTTGAAACCGACTGACTTTAGTAGCAGCGCATTAACAGCCACCAAACTATTGAAACTTAAGCTTTGGGCCCCACCGATGTGAATGAGTCCTCTTCTCTTGTTTTGGCCAAGACACCGATCATTAATCCAGCGGCAACAATTAGAGTTGTAGAAGTGTAGCGTCTTATTTCGATTAAGTGTAGTGGTTAAGACCTTAGTCTGCCGTTGCAATGACCTGAGATCGATTCACACTTCGCTGTACATATTTTAATTTTCTGTGGCACTTTATTTGGCGTTGAATGCGATTACGATGACTTCATGACACTTTCATTTTTCACTCCAAACTAGTGATGTTTCAGTCACTGAAACTGAAACTGAAACTTTTTTAGGCTGCCGACTGAAACTGAAACTAATTTGGGTAAAAGCCTGAAACTCGGACTGAAACTAGTTTCAGTCGTTCCTTAAAACTTGACATTGAAGGTTTTGAGCTTCGATTCAGTTAGTATTGATTGCTGCTGGGGAGGTTGACTACACATCAAATTGAGCTTTATGTGGACTCCTAAGCCTGGAAACCGTTCTTTTTGAAGTCAGGTAGTGCGCGTCAGCGCACTACCTAGAATAGGGAAAAAAGGCGCATTGCGTAGTGTTGGAACATAGTTTCCCCTGGTGCCGGCGGAGGAGTTGAGCTAGAGCCTTCATATTGTAACAGTAGAAAGCCCTTCAGGAGGGGTCCATGCTGTGCAAATTTGAGCGAAATCGGCCGAGCCGTTTTTGAGATATGAAAGATTGAAGTTTTGAACTACAGACTTTCTCTCCAT